>CM018893.1:8474606-8477106 GCA_009663005.1 Actinidia chinensis
CATATCGTTTCTTAGAGCAGAGGAGAGAAGTCGTAGCTTTCTAACTCTGGCACCACAGATTTGTCACCAATCTTACTCCAAGATCCTGTAAGCATAACAATTTCTCAAGTTTGGTAGACAACTCACTAATTATGTAAGTAAATCTCTGTTAATTTTTGTTATTTGATATTTGTGTGAAGTTGAAATGGGGCCTTTTGGGTTTTTTAATGTGGATTCTAGTTTTCATTTGTGGTGTGCTGATTTATAAAACTGCGTTGTATCTGATGATTGTGTCTTTTATCTTTGGGAGATTGGGGGGATTTTAAGATCTGGGTATCTTGTTTTTTCGAAGTTTTGATGAGTTTGTTTTTGGATTTAGGGTTTTATTGCAAAAAAAAACTAGAGTTGTAATGATTGCTTTAAGCTTTCTTTGGCGTATTGTGTAGGTTTGCCTCCAATTATACATATGAAGGATATTCTATTTATGTGGGAGGCTGGAGTTGTTTTTTACAGATCTTATATGTTAATGTATTTGAATTGTTTTGTCTTTGCAAGACTTGGATGTGATGTTTGGGAGAGTGATAAATAGCAATGATTTTCAGTTTATATTAACAATGTTTGAATCAAATACCACAAAAAGCTATTTTTTCTAAATTCGTGAACTAATATCTTTCTGCCTAAAAGTGAAAAAATCAAGGAATCCAATAGATAGGAATTTATATGTTGTATATGTGTTAAATATATATTGGTAAATGGTCAATGCATGGTGGTACACTTGTTGTATATGGAATTATGACTTTTGTGTCACTAATTATATAATTTGGTCCATCAACTTTGTTTGAAACTCACAAGATATATGTTGATCTTTATTGCAATAATATTTTCGTTTTTTATCGGAAAAAAATGTAAAGGGCCTCAAATTGAGGTTAAGATTGGGGCCTCTAAAAACTCAGGGCCGACACTGGATAAGAGAGTAATTGATTGTATATCTTTCATGTTTCTCATCTCTTCTTGCTCTCATGCATGCATTAATAAGTTAATAAATCTGTCAGTCTAAAAGCTGCATGCATCATGTGGGGAGATTTTAAAAAAAAAAATTCTACCGTAAGATTTGTTAATGTGTGAAGTAAAATATTTTTAATTTTTATTTATTTTTAATTTATCTTCCTCATGTTTTTGAGTGTTAGTATGTGAATTTGCAGCCATAGTTGTAATTTGAAAAAGTTCTAAAATTAAATATGCAGTAATTAAAAGTTATGGAGATTTCTAAAAACTAAATGGACTAAAGTGTGATTTTGAGTCATTAGTCGCTGACTCGCCCGACTAGCTATTCACGAGCGTCACGTTCTATTAACATTCGCTCGCGCTAGCAAACTGGCGAGCCACCCGGTGACAAAGGCTTCGTGTGTGTAGCTTTTTGATATAATGTGTGGTGAGTTTTTTTAACCTATATATGCGCCATTTTATAAGAACAAAAAACTAGGGTTAGTGAACTAAAGAGCTTTTTATAGGATTCATTGATCCGAAGGCGTAGATGTGCTCTTGAGGGTTTTCTTTACTATTCAAATTCGAAGAATAAGTCATTTAAAGGTGTTCGAAGGCACAGTTGAAGGCTCAGTAGACTCCGAGTTGGTTGAAGAGATCGAGACGCGAGAAAAGTTACACGAAGGCGGTTCACGAGATTTTGGTAACGAGTTCGACATACGAGTTTGTGAATTTACTATAGGATTGTGAGAAAACTTGTATTTACTACTTTCTTTACATTATTTTTTTTCTTGATCCCGTGTTTTTCTCCCTACTTTGAGGTTTTTCATGTATATTTGGTGTCCCTTATTTACTGCATTTTTTACTCCGTTTATTGTGATTTGATCGGTAGATGCATCAGGCTTTGGTGGATTTGGGAATGCTGCGAGGAGGCTCCCTGCAGGGAGCATGCAGGAAGCCAAAAACGACGTCGTTTTTGGTGCATTTTAACGACGTCGTTTTATATCAAAAAATGTATTGCACCAAACGACGTCGTTTTGGGCCAAACGCACTCAAAACGACGTCGTTTTGGGTGACTGCAACCCAGCAGACACTCCCTCCCCGTAGGGACCCCGAATCCGGCTTTGGTATTTTAATTGACAAATTCACAACTAGGTTCTTTTTCAGAAAGAATATAGAGAAATTATAAAAATTAAAGATTAAAATTTTAATCTATTATCATCTTTTTATTTATTTATTTACATTTACCTTTTTCTTTATAATTTTTTTATAAATTCATAATTTGAAACAGTGAGCACAATTTGGGGCCATTGATCAATTATGTGATCAGAAATACTTAATATTGTATGGATCATTTATAAAAAAATATTAGTTTGATTGGATAAATAGTACGTAGCCACATGATTGGATCAAATTTGTCTTAAAAAATGTAACGAGATTTAAAAAACAATGTAATATAAATTTGATCCCATTATATAACTGTCTATTCAACCTAATTTCTCATTCGTCATGTATTCGACAAGTTCTACAAGTGGAA
>CM018893.1:8489606-8492106 GCA_009663005.1 Actinidia chinensis
TGGTTTCTCTCATGCAATTCAGCGCGAATGGTAAGTTGACTACGATAGATCATGGTGCCCTGTTTCAATGACGAGGCTCGAGGAGAGGATGGGTTCGACAGATAGAGTGAGTCCGCAGGCCCTAGTCTCATAGGAAGCATGGACGAGGCCGAGTCAAGGAAGAGGCTCATAGAGGTAACTGGAAAAGGACGGTGGAGGTCATATGGCGAGAGGTCGCACTGTTAGCGTGCCTTTTTATTGCGGCCAGAGGGGTTATGAAGAGATTGTCCAAAGTAATAAAGCACAGGATCAGTCTTCAGATACAGCAGCGACAGCAGTGATGGCTTAGGCTGAGGCTGGATGAGATTGTGTTCTCCTAGGCAGCATCGGAAGATGGAAAGTCAGATGGTTAATTAGATTTCAGGCAATGCTTACTACTTGTGCAGAGATAGAGGGGGTGTTTCTCTACATATGTAACCATGCGAGAGACATATATGGATGGCGAACAACACGTCTAGCAGAGTTGTTGGCAGAGGGTCAGTCCGATTCCCGCATGGCAGACGGGAGTCCTGTGACGTTGACTGAGGTAACGCATGTTTTTAATTATCGGAAAATTTGATTTCTATTGGGAGCTAGATTTAAAGGTATGCATTTTTGATGTAGTGGAAGAACCCTCAGAGTTTCCAAGGGAAACAAGGAGATGCTGTGGGGTAAGAAACTAGAGGGCTATATCAATTGGAGGGGAGTGTCCAGACAGGTGAGCTACTGTCCGACAGGGTCCAGTGGTATTATCAGAAAAATGGACAAGGAAGCAACCTTTGCACAGAGGTACGCAAAGCAAGTGCAGGGTACTTGGGGATCCGTAATGGTGCAAGAGCGCAGGAAGATTATTTGGGATATGTACGGAAGTTCGGGCCCAGACCCGATGTGCAACCAGTGCAGGATGTCCATAGAGAAGCTCAGGGAAGGAGACCAAGTCAATTTTGAAAGCTGTACAGTGAAGGGCGCGGCGACGCCGAGCGAGTCTCTTTGCTCTCATTTGATCAGTGGCGGTGATCTCTCCAGTTGTTGCGCACAAGGGAGGAGAGATGGAGCCACGACAACGTGAAAAGTGACGTACTTTGCGGCGCACCCCGGTGGGGGGTGTGGGGCACCCAGTGGGGGGGCAGGGCACCTCGGTGAGAAGGTGTAAGGCACTTCGTATGGGGGGTGCATAACTTCGGTGGAAGTGGAGTAGCCCGATTGATGAGGCTAAGGTATCTCGGATGCTGTCTTGCAGTCTTATGGGGAGCTGGATCTAGAAGCTGTCAGGAAGGACAACGAAGACATAGGATTACCCTCCAGTGGCTGGGAGGGGAGATTGTTGACTCCAGACCATCTGGATGACTCCAAGGTACAGTAGCCAAGACCAAGCCACGATGGAGTTTCATATGGAGTGAGCATTGACGGGGAAACTCTCGATGTTATCAGAACTCTTTGAGAGTTCTTTATCTTTTGGTTTCCTAGTAGTTATGATAATGATTAGGTATTTTGGTAGGAATCCACACCTCCTTCCCTTGGTCTATAAAAGGGAATTGGTAGGGTGCTTAGATTTTCTACGTACGTGGTGTTGTGGGGCTGAGAGCGGATTGCTGTGAGGTGGGGGAGATTGAGAGCAAGACAAAGAGAGATGTGAGAGAGGGGTGAGTTGAGCGATCGCGTCTCATCGTGGTAATTCCATTCGTTTGAAGTGGATTGGTTGATTTCTCCTCGTGGACGTAGGCATCGTTGGCGAAACCACGTAAATCTTTTTGTCTTTGTGTGTGTGTGAGTGGTAAATTAGTTTTGAGCCACAACATGACCTTTGTCATCTCCTAAGAAGCACATACACTTGACGGAATGTGTTGGGACCCCCACATTGCCATAGGACAACCACTCTTCGGAACTTCTACAACTTACCCAAATTAAAATATTAATTTTATTGTATCAGACACATTATCTATACTTAGCGGCTATTTTGGTGACACTTATTTGATACTTCGCAGCAACTTTGATGACGCTTATTTGAACCCTCCGAAACAATCCATGTGATGAATCTTGTCATTGTAACAATATTATGTATCTTTGGAACATAATATATGGGTTTTGAACATGTTTTAAAACACCTAAAAGATGAATACATCATATATATTACAATGTTCTGTAATTGTTCTGCATTACTTAGAATACCGTTGTTACGTGAATGACATCTTGATGTTTGACTTACGAAATATATGACTCTTCAATGTAATTAGTGTCACATTGCATATTTTTCATTGTCATTGAGTAGATTATACATGTATATGACACATAATGAAGCTTACAAAACTAAAACTTTAGTGTGTCCTACGTGTGTCATCTTCTACATTTGTTTGAGATTGCCTGTCGGTTTTTCCGTGTCGTGCCTGAGTCATGTCGTTTGTTCGTGTCCGTGCTAATTTTGTCCCTCAACGTCTCTTCGAGCTTAACCCTAACTCATTGAGCCCCCCCTCCCTGCTAGAGT
>CM018893.1:8589606-8602106 GCA_009663005.1 Actinidia chinensis
ACCGCTTTGGTCTGATCCCACCACGCCGGAGAGGTTTTGAGCTCCTTCGCCCCCGGTCGTTTTACTTCTTGTTCGCCTATGCAGGTCGCCCTTCAAATATCCAGGTTCAGTGCGCCGATGAGACGCGAGGCAATATGACTGTTTTGTTGCTCGCCCTAATTTTTTAACCACACAGTTTTTGGCGCCGTCTGTGGGAAACGACAGTTCTCTATGCACCTCCTGCGCAGCCGCAATCTACCCAACCAAATGCCAGTAGCCCCCCTGGTAACAGATCCCATCCTATGGCCAATCCAGCCCAAGTTCCAGATCTAGAAGGTCTCCACCGTGAGATAACACAATCTGGCTTAGCAGATGAGGATAATGAACGAGAATAATGGCGCCTATTCAGCTCCTCGCTGCTGCAACCCCCCCCCCCCTTCCAGCTGCAAACCACTCATGCCCTAATGTGAGCGATCTCGCCACTCGATGTTCAGGAAATCGTTTCCAAGAAATATCAGTGCCGATCAAGTAGGGCGGGGGAGACGCTCAAGCACCAAGCTCTTCCTTACGTGAAAAGAGTTCATCCAAATCTAGTAAAACTCCAACCAGAATCGAGAAGGGGGAGGAGCCCCCTCGCATAGGTGAACCATCATGGGCACGAGATTACGTCCAACCTCTCACAACAGATTCGAGTTTGGACGCCCGGCTCGAACGCCATCAACACTCGAGGCAGGTGCCCCCCCTCACTGTCGACACACACAGCTAATTAAAAGACAGAACCCCACCCAACCCGCCGTTCAACAAGAGATATTGATGGCTCTCGGATTTTTTCATTCAATCAACGTTCAAACTCTCCCCGCCAGCTCGGTATTATGAAGGAAAAACAGATCTTATGGACCACCTGGACTCGTACAAGAGTCTATGTCCGCTCCAAGGGTTGCTCGGACGAGGTTATGTGCAAAGCGTCTCCGCCCACTTTGAAGGGACCCCTCAGGTCGTGGTTTCGAAAACCTGGCGCCAAGGACCTTGATTTCCTTTGGCGATCTCAGTCGACCTTCGCCGCCAATTTCATGATCTGCATGAAATTGCCAAAGAATGCTTCTCACCTTTTCACCATTCATCAAAAAGAGACTGAGAGCTTGGAAATACTTCTTGAAACGATTCAATCAGGCTATTTTTAGAAGTCGAGGATTCCAAGGACAAAAAGTAATAATCATGGCAATGATGGAAGGACTCCGACCTGGTCCACTTATTCGACTCTCTTTCCACAAACGTTTCCCGAAACTTTATTATCCGCACTCTAGAGCAAAGCCGACAAGTACATCGCCGCATAAGAATTAGCCGAGGCTAAACGAAGGTGACGAGGAAAAGATGACCATAAAAGAAATAGCCGATACGAAGCGGACTGATTATAGGTAGGATACGAGATACGAAGACCTACCTAGAATCCCAAACGGTCTAAGCCATAGGCGTCCTCGCACCCCCGCCTCGCCGACCTGAGTTTATCCTGCCACCACTCAATTGTGGGCCCCTGTTGCCCAAGTACTACTACTCGGAAATTACGCACGAAGAGTTCGTCAAATGGCCCCGGAAAGATCAAACTGACCCCCAGAAAGAGGAACAGGAACAAATATTGTGAATTCCATCGGGACCACGGACACAATACCTGAGAACTGTTTTCAAACTAAAGGAACAAATCGCTGACCTCATTAAGAAGGGGTTACCTGAGGAAGTATGTTCTGCTGCTTGCTCGCCCACCCCCCAATTCCCCAGAAAAAGAGGTCGGGGATAAAGACCAATTGCGGGCGATATACAAACAATCCACGGAGGTTTCGGGTCAGGCGTTATTCAACTCATCCAGGAAAGCATGGCCAAGAAGTGGCCCATGGACCGGGGCCGCCGAGAAGTCTACACGACAAACCTCCTCCTCGCCATTCGTTCTGTCCCCAAACACCTATCACCTTCACAATGATGATTGGAGAGGACGTGCACTTACCCCCAGCGACGACCCCCTGGTGGTCTTGACCCTCATCGCCATTTCAACGTTCCATAGGATCTTAATCGACAACGGAGCTCGGCGGATATTCCTGTTCATCTCCGCGTTCGAAAAAATGAAATTGGCCGGACAAATTTCATCCTTTTTCATATCCCCCTAATCGGATTTGGAGGAAATACGACGTACCCCTTGGTATGGGTCAACTTAACCAATCACCTTGGACGACAACACCAGAACCACCGTATGGCAGGGATTTTATCGTGGTAGATTTGGCCCCCGCCTTATAACCCATCCGAGGGCGACCTACGCTGGGAGGAATCAAGGCGTACTTCTACCTACCCCCTGAAGATGTTCCCAACTTGTGACGGGGATCGGCGAAGTAAAGGGCGAATCAGAATGTGCTAGGCAAATGCTTTAATCTCAGCCATGAGGGTTGGAACTTCCGTTCATTCCTCCCCAAAGCAATCACATTAAAGCGGGCGATAACGCTGGGGATTTGAGAGATTAGATAGAACATCTTTCCTGGAAGACCCCAGAGAACCGCGAATACCAAACCTCTCGAAGAAGTCGTCCAATCTCCATTCATCTAAACTACCCAAATCGGCAAGTCATGGATCGGAACAGAGCCTCACCGATGATCTGCGTATCGCCTTAATAGATTCTTGAAAAAGAATTCTGACGTGTTCGCCTGTCATAAGGCGACGTCCCCGATAGCGACCCAGAAGGTCCGCCATGCATATAGCTGTTTCCCAAGCCTGCATACCCCGTCCGCCAGAACGGAGAACATTCTCCCCTGAACGCCTAAAAGTTAATTGAAGCAAGTAAACAAACTCATCAAAGCTAATGTTGTCCGAGAACCCACTATCCGATTGGCTTCGCCAACGTCGTCGTCGCCCCAAAAAGGGGGGAAGGTGAAGGTGTGCGTATACTTCACCGACCTCACCCAAGGCTGCCCTAAAGACAGTTTTCCTTCCTTTGGCCTAAATCGATTTGATAGTCGACGCCACCTCTAACAATGAGCTCTTGAGCTTTATGGATGCCTTCTCGGGTTTCTCAGAATCAATGATCCCCCCTCACTTGACGTGAGAAAACTTCTTTATCACACAGAACGGGGCTATATTGCTACACAGTCCTGCCGTTTGGGTTAAGAACGCGGGTGCAACGTATCAGTAAACTTGTAACAAGATGTTCATGCACAAATTGGAAAGACTATGGAAGTTTACTAGATGATATGCTGGTTAAAAGTCTCCATGCACAAACCCACATCGCCCACCCTTGAATACGCATTCGACATACTGCAAAGGCAACAGCGGCACAGAAGGATGTTGAATCCCTCTAAATGCCTCTTTGGAGTGTCTTCTGAAAGTTTTCGGGATTCCCCTGGTCCCCCCCCCCCCCACCAAGCGAGGATTGGGTGAACCCGGATCAAATACAATCCCTAATCGCAATGAGGTCCGCCAAGGATATCCGAAATTGGCAAGCAAACTGTTGGGCGAGTTAGCCGCGCTGAACAATTCGTTTCCCCAATCTGCGACAGGCCCCTCCCGTTCTCAAATCCTGAGAAAAGAGCCAGACTTTTAATGGAGTGAGGAATCTGAAATGCGGTTCCAACGCTGAAGATGATCCCTTCTCGTTCCCTCCCGCCTTACCTCGGTCCCCACCGCCGAGAAGCATCTCTACGTGTATTTGTCTGCCTCGCCCACCCGCAATAACGCAGTACTATCCGGAAGAAGACAAAATCCAAAAGCCATATTTTACGTAGTAAATTTAATTGGTGCGAGGTCAGTATCCAAGGATTGAAAAGATTGTCCTACGCTCAATGATCGCCGCATAAAACTTCACATCATTACTCTTTCCGGCCCATTCCATCATAAAGTGTTGACAGATCAACCACTAAACAATTCTCCAACGACCGGACACGTCGAGACGACTCCTTCCTGAATGGTCCATACGAGCTAAGTTAGGTTCCACATTGAGTACAAGCCACGGACGGCCATAAAAGCCCAGGCCCTAGCTGATTTTAATTGTTGAATCCCACTATGAAACCCTCAAACCAGGGACGACTCCTCTTGAAGTGAAATTCCTAAAGAAAACCAACCCAGAAAAAGACCTCGCCCACGGATATTATTTGTTTGATGGCTCTTCTAACCAGCACTGCTGCTGTGGCAGGGCTCGTCAAAACGAGCTCCATCAGGCGAACAGATGGAGTACGCCATAAAGAAATGGGTTTATAAAACCACCAATAAGAGGCCGAGTACGAAGCCCTCCTCGCCGGACTAAGAGTAGTGCAAAAAAACAACAGAGTTGAGAGCACAATCTTTTTGGAAGTCTCGAGTGACCCTCTTCCAACTGGTGGTAAACGCAAGTCCAAGGAGACTACCACTACCCTCCTCGCCAAGGACGCAAGAATGAATAGCTTATTTTTGGGCGAGGTAAAAGCCGTGTCCGCAAAGAATAAGGAGTTTAAGATTCACCAGATCCCCCGAGAAGATAATAAAAAGGCAGATATGCCTTGGCTAATCGGGCGTCACTTTTGAGTTTATTTCTGACAGGTGCATACCTCTGAATTTTTAGCCATCCCAAGCATTGGAACTCGCCAATCAGGTCCCTCCAGCCGGAAGAAAGTCCGACATGATGGACGAAATTAGTGCCTATCTCCAGGATGGTATCTTACCAATGAAAAACTCCAAGCTCGCCGTCTCCAGTACAGATCCGCAAGATTTTGCCATATTCACGGGAATTATACAAAAGGTCTTTCTCGGGTCCCCCTCTTGAAATGTCTTCGCCAGAAGAAGCAGAGTACGTCCTAAAAGAAATACATGAAGGGCATCTACGGTACCAACTCACTCCGGCGCTCGGTCCCGTTATCAAGAAACAATTCCGCCAAGGATATTTTTGGCCGACCATGGAATGAGATTGCGGCTGCATATGTTAAAAGAGATGCGACAAGTCAATGAGATTGCCCCCGTCGCCATCCTCCCCCACACCGATATGGTACCGATGTCAAGCCTTTGGCCATTCGCCAATGGGGAAATAGACATATGGAGTCCCCTACCACGAGCTCCATTGCAAGAACGTTTTTGATCGTCGCATAGACTATTTTACCAAAGGATCGAAGCTCAACCTCTCGCCAAAATTACTGAGAAAAATACTCGAGATTTCATATGAAAACATCTTGTATGTAGATTCGGAATCCCAAAGGTTATCATCTCGGACAACGCAAGGCAGTTTGAAAACACAGGTTCCGGTTTATTCTGGCTCGGATATCGCCATCGTCCATCCATTTTTTCTTCGCCGCGCATCCTCCAGGTACCGGATAGTTTGAAGTAAATCGTAACCATCCTCGGAATTTGAAGGCGATGTTAAAAGATAAAAAGCGAATTGGGCGAAGACCTTACCAAGCTACTCTGGACTTATCACACTACTAGTAGTTCGGATTTCTACAGGTGAAACTCCATAATCCATGGTCTTTTTTTCGGAACTGAATCAGTCATCCTCGGGGAAATTCTGTAGGCCAAGCCTTCCTCAACGTTAAACTTCGACAAAAATGGCAACGAGGGCGAGCTCAAGGCTCACTTGATCTCCTCGATGAAAAAGGGAAGCGCCGACTTACACAATTACACCAATTAGCTTACAAAAGTCGGATCGTCAAATAACTAACAACGAAAGAGTAAAGCACCGTCGTTCCTCACTGGCGACCCTGTCTTGCGAAGGGTAACACCTATCCCACAAGAGATCGAGCGCAGGGAAGCTCGGTCCAACATGGGAATGCCCTTACAAAGTTATCAGTTTTCCAGCCAGGGACTTACTGGTTAGAAGACCTAAACGGAAAGGCACTCTTACCATCCCCTAGAATGCGAGCATTTAAAATACTAATCAATAAACGAGCCAGTACAATCCAGTCTCGCCCTAATAATTTTATGATTTAGAAATTGTTGCAATTCCGCTTATGATTTATATCTCGTTTATATAAAGATTCTATCGCCATTGTGAAATGTCGCCAATAATTATGATCGCATCTTTTCGCAGGATGAGACTCTGATCGCCCATATCTATGTCTGCATTAGAATGATCGCCTAAATCGACGATCGCCAGTTAATTCAAATAGATCGCCAGTCCAAAACAAAATGAATCGCCCATTATTGAAGTCGCCAACACTCGTTTTCCAGTTAACGAAAGAACGGGGAACAAAGATATTTTCTTCATATGGACAAAAATTACATATATACAAAAAAATAATTTATCATCAGGAGCACTCCCTCGCAACAGGATCTTCTCCTCTTTCACGCCCCTCTTCCTCGCGAAACTTGGGTCCATCGCCATATTCGCCACAAAAAGCTCGACGCCGAGTTTGGGAATTGTGAAGGAGTTCTCTTGCAGAACTCAAAATCCCTCACTGAAGAATGTTGCAGGGCAGAATCGTAACCGCTGCCTTGAATTCTCCCGAGGCTTTGAAGTCCTCGATGGCTAGCTCTTTGGCCTTCGCCGTTTAGTTGTGGTTTCCGCCACGGTGTGCCTTCAGATCATCCACCTTGGAGCCGGGCTTTGATCCTTCCTCGCTTGATCTCGGCCAACCGATTCTCCCCTTAACAAGCCCCGCTTTTTGAGCTTTGACTAATTCAACCGGCGGAATCTGCGCGAGCCATATGGAAGTCTATGTCGTTAAGATGCTCCTGGTTTGGCGGAGGGCAGAGAAGAGGCGATACCGACCACCTGCCAAAATAAACATCTCATATTTATCAAGGACCACCCCAAGATTTTCACAAATTTACCCTGCCCAAGGCCGTGAAAGATTTGGCGACCAAATTCATTTCCGATAATTGGTCAACCTCTTCTTTGTCAGAAGCTGGAATCACCCCTGTTTGTATAACCTCCAAGCCACGAAGCATCCGACATAGAACTCGGATCCTACGTCGCCACCAATGGAAGAGGTCCCCGCCTCAGCACAACTCCCCTGGCTTGATCGTCCCCTTCGGTTGGACTTGAATCTTTAGGTGGCGGGGGTGGCGGCGGCTTCCTTTCCCCTTCGAAGAGTCCGGCTCGCCTATCTCGATACGGGGGACGCCTTCCCGCGTGACGTTTCTCCCGAATGATTATCCTTTGGTGAGGCTTGTCTTCTCGCCTTCGTAGCCTTCTCGTCCTTGGCCTTACCCCGGTTTTTTTTTGGCCTCAAAGTGGGTGGCACAGCTCGTGCCGACATAGCTGCAACATGAAGATATATCAAGATAAGAAGAAAATAGTAACATGGTTTCTAGAATAACCATCAATCTAAGATCGGGGGGCAACTCGGAATCCGAAATGGAAACCGACCTTGAATCCGAACTGGAGCCAAACGTCCCCGTAGGAAATTCGTAACGGGTCCTTTACCTTCCCCCCGAGCCACCTAGAAGGTTTTTCATCTGGGATACAGATGGGCTCTCCTAATCGCCCCTCCGATATCCCCGTCTGATTACTCCCAGGTATTCAACCGAGTCTTCGCGAGTACGAACTCACCCTCCTCCGTCACACCGAGGTCGTGTTGTCTTCGCCAACTGGTAGAGAGCGCTGTGCAATCAACCGCAAAGTGTTTCTTCTGAAGGTCCTCGAAACGCCAGAACCTTCGACACCTTGAAGTAGCCTCCGGGCCTCTATCTTCCCGAGGACCATCTCCGTCCTTTTGGCGTACCTCCTCGGGCAGAGTTTGGCAACGTTGGTTTACAAACATACACAGCTCTTCCCTAAAAATCGTCATGTCCAACGACATAATAACTTGCGAACAAAAAACAAAATAGGAACAACCTGGTTCCCCCAAGATCTGGGAACCTCGTGTAGTATCGCTGGCAGCCGTGCCGAAGGGAACTCCCCTCATTCCCCTGAGGCAAAAAAGAACCTCAAGTCCTTCCCCCCCTTTACGTTGTCGGAGATCCTCGGAGCAAGTTCTTCTCAGGCTCCGCCTGAGTAATACCACCACCCCCCGAATCGGGTAAAGGGGCCAAGGGAGTTCAGCACCTGAATTTCGTCCACAGACATGTGACGTTGAAGTGGCGCCAAATCACCAGCCTGCGAGGGAAGGTTGCAGACGGGGGGGGGGGGTAGCCCGAAGGGTAAACAACAGAGGAACTGGAGAGGCACACAAGGGGTTAGCGGGGAGTAGGATGGGGGCCCAATGATAACCATGAAAAGTGAGAAGGGTGGAGCTGCCAGACGAAGGCGGGCGGATATGGTGCATCAGAAAACCTTGGGGAGGGGTAGTAAGGGGCTGTTGTGCTAATTAGCGTGGTTTGACGAATAATTGAAAACGCAGGGCGAGAGGGTTAACTCGAACGAAGAAAGTAGAGCGAGGAGGTTACGGGGTGGCGACGAGGAGGAAGGGGCATATGAAGCGCCAGGAGACGACAGATGATGGACAGAGGCGAGACGAGGAAAACCGGAGAGGAACAAAAACGTGGAGGAGGGCATTAACAGGAGGAGGGGAGGAATCACCAGCTGACAAACAAAAAGATACGGAGTGAGTCATGGGAGATGAGACAGCGGGAAAAACAGGTAGGGGAGTATAAAAAGAGAAAAAAGAGGCACCAAGGAACTGCAGGGTGTACGTGTATGCGCGGCAAAGTGGGAAGGACAGGGGGAGAGCGTGGGGCAGCTCCGGGAGATGAAAATCGTCACTGTCTGGATGACGGATGAAGATAAAAGAACCCCTCAAAAAGGATCCACAGAGTAAGCAGGAGTGGGAAGTCCCAAGAAAAGGTGGAGCGGGCAAGGGAGAAAGATAGGTAATTAAAGACATCACTCGCGAGGGCCGCAGGAAGGAGGAAACGAGGGAATAATAAGGGACAACCGGAGAAGGTAATCCTACGGTCAACCCGGAAGAAACTGAGCGAGGGGCACGTGAACGAGATACACAGGGGGTATAATGAATAAAAGGCGGCGGAGAAGAGAAGGAACGAGCAAACGTCGGGGAGACCCATAGCAAAAGAAAAGGGGCAAACAGGGAAGGAAGAACTGATTGGGGCGCAGTACGGGGGGTAAAGAGGAGGGCGTGCTGCAGCTGTTAAGTTCCAAGCGTGGGGAGGGGGAAAGCGGAAGGACCGAAGGAGTCGGGGACCGGCGACATAATTCTTTGGGAGTAGCGATTCAAATGTGGCCGCAAACAACGGGCTCAGGGAAAAAAATAAATAGGGGGGCAAAGTTTGAGGTGGTCCGAGTATGAAGGCCAGTGGCAGAGTAGAGCAAAGAATGTTGTGAAAAGGGCGGAAGCAGACACAATTAAAGGATAGAAGGGACCATGAATCAGAAGAATCACGAGTATCTGGAAGCGAGAGTTGTCAACCGGACGCAAAAAACGAAACAGAGGCAACGAATATGAGTAGGGAGATAGCCCCACAGCGGATAAAGGAGTGCCAGCGAGGGCGGGTCCTCGAGGGAGGGAACAATAGCAAAGGGATACAAAATGAAACCCGCCGCGACCACTTAGAAAAGAGAGAGGGGTGGTAGGCGATAAATTAGTTGGTGCAAGACTGCGAAAATAGACCGAGATACAGGTACCGTCGAGTGGGGGGTGGCCACGACACAGAAGATGAAGAGGGGGTAAGAGCAAACGGGAAAGGGACTGAGGATGCCCGCTGAGGAAAAGAGAGACAATAGACTGGCCATAAGACCCAATAGACGGGGAGGTGGTACAGACGACAAATTTCGCGAACAAGAAAGAGGGAATAGTGAGAGAACGACGGAGAGCTACGTGCGCCAGGGACAGATGCTACGCCGGGGAGGCTGAGCAACATCGCGTAGAGAAAGAGGAGGGGGGCAGAGAGGTAAAATGGGCAAGCGCGAAGGAGTTGCAGGAGAAGATGGGGTGTACGTAATCAGGCATTTCGGAGAATAGCACAGGTGTAACGACGTGTCTACGCACTGCCCGGGCGGAAACTTAACGAGGGGGTGAGGAAAGAACAAAATAGTCGAAAGACAAAGACAGCCAGGAAAGGCAAGACGTGTACCAAGTTAACGAATTACGACGCACATAGGAATCGGGATCGCAGTATGGAAATGGATGGGCGAAAGGGGTGATTGGAAGAAAAGGACCTTCGTAGGCGGGGTTGCGTGGGCTTTTTATTGGGAAGGGAGTGGGGGAGAACCAAACAACGGGAGCTACTAGTATCGCTGTCGCAGGGGGAACAACGGGCAAGGAAGAGGTGCAATATTATCCTATACGGAATAATCATGTAAGTGAGGAGGCAACACTACAAACAAAGGAATCAGATGACTGATCGCCATTATGCGTTGGGGACAATGGTGCTGGCAATCTGGTAATTAATCAAAATTTTCCCTAAGGTCGGATGATAGGAAGCCTTAAGGCCGCCAGAAAAGCGGCTTCGTAGAAACGCCACCCCTCGCCTGGCGGGCTGATAAATTGTCTTGCATCCCCCAGGAATCTGAAGAGTCGCACCCCTGAGTGGAAATAATATGTAGATCCGCGCTTGTCAGTTCATCCTGGGACATAACGTTACCACTCCTTGGTAAGACTCGAGGTAGCCATCTTTTGGGGAGTTTGATAGTATTGGTGGAGACGAACGGAGACTGGCTCGGTTCGTGTATAAGACTTCGTTTTCGCCCTTGATGATCGTATATCCAGGACGGCAGGAATGCTCAGATTCTTCTTCCCTCCGAGGTTGGTCTTGAGAACATAAACGGGACCCCGACCTATTTATGGCGAGATGCAATTTAAAGAAATGGAGCAGCACTTTCGACAAAAAAAAAGCAACGAAATGTTCGATGACAGGTTAACCCCATTTTATATACACCTAGGGAGGTGCTGTGGATCGATCGGGCCCAAGCCCATATCACGCGACGTTCCGATTCCAGATGTGAAAAACCGCCCGTTTCCCGCCATAACCATTTTCCCGCCGACTAACCTATTCTGCCATTAAAGTTCCCATCCACGTGCTTCTTCTTCTGGAGTGATCTGTCGACGCTCCCACCTGTCCGGACCATCATTGCACAAACACTTCAGCATTGGTCTGCGAACAGGCTATGATTCTGTGATTTGCACCATCTATGTATTGGATGTCCCTCGTCGCCTACCTAGCTCGCCCAAATTTTTTCCCCCAGCTGAACTACCAGAGTCAACACCTGCCCGTCCAAATCTTCTATCGCCTAGAGGGTAAAAGATCTAGATCGCCAGTTCGTTACAAAACGGCTGAGGATCCTTGATCACATTCGGAACGTCGCCATATGAGAACGCCCATTCCTTACGATAAGGGAATCTTCATCGCCAGTCGACGATCTCGCCGGATTATATCTCGTCGCTCAGGAGCTTATATCGTTTAGGAATGTGGAAAGTTTGGACAGCCTGTTTTCCCATGAATTGCAATAAGATGAACGCATCCATGCCGAGTGACAACGTCCAAAAGAAAACGACAAGAGTTTGGAAAGCGATCAGCTTTTATTTATCCATTGAAGATCACTGATACAATAAAATAACAAAAAAAAATATATAAAAATAATACAAAGTGGGAACCCTTGACGACAGCTTCGCCAACCCCCCTGCCCCGGCTCCCCTTCTTCAGCCGCTCTTTTCTCGGCTTCGGCCTCCCTCTTTAGCGGGAATCAATGGTGCATCCTCGACGTCCCTCCAGGTCGACGCCGAGTCAGGATACCTGGTGCGCGAGCTGCCTCTTGCAGAAGTCAAAGCCATCAAACCAAAATAAGAGGGGATGTTCGATCCCCTTCACACCAGCTTCTAAAAAAAGTCCATCTGACTCTTGAACGCGGCGATGATCCTGCCTTGCGAAACAGACTAGGCTCTTTCCACTCAGAGATCCTCGCCTCGAACTTCCGCGATGCCCTTGTTCTCTGGCATCAGCATTCCTCGGTGAGCCCTTGCCCCTTCGCCTTCTTCTCCTCAGCAAGGGCACCCTCTATTCAATGCCCGATTCTTGCGCATCAGAACCATTTCCCATCTCGGCAGATTTCAGCGCAGCCTGTTGATTGAGAGCGCACTCGCGAAATCCCCTTACTTTTACTACTGCGTACGGCGAGAGATAACCCTAAGATAACCCCCTGCTACAAACAGAATCAAAATTACCACCACACTGAATATGAATTGACATCACCTTTAGGGAAAGACAATACTTTGCCGACACATGGAGAAACTGGGTCACCACCTGATCGAAGGTGAGCCTATCCACCTTCTCCTTGTCCGCCGGAAGTATCACCCCGGCCAGAATCTTTTCAGCTGTGGCCGCACTGGCCATCACTGGAAGCCTGTGGGCCCAAGGCTTCAACCAAGAGTTCTCCTGACCGAACTGCCCTCCTAGTTCCTTACGCCAATTTTCGTTCCCCCCCTCACGGGAGCTCTAGACGCTCCGGTGCCATTTTGCCTCTTGGCCTTCGGCAATTGGGTCGACCACAGCTTTCCCTTGGACACCCATTGTCCAAAGGCCTTTTACCGGATGTAGTCTCGGACCCTTCCGAATAACAAACCCCTTCGAAGCAGAATGGCGGCCGTTTTGAGCAAACCTTGGCGAGGTCACTGAGCTTAGGCTCTTAG
>CM018893.1:8644606-8647106 GCA_009663005.1 Actinidia chinensis
TTGCTAAAATATTATAGAGAAAACAAATAAAAAGTCAAACTATAAATACATGAAATCGAAATCAATTAGTTGAACTGTTAATTCAAGATCCAAGTTTTAGATTATTCATACCAAAATAAAAATATAAGATTGAAAGTAATAAAACCCTGATTTGAAGAGAGATGGTCCTAATACGATTTGGAAAAAGGATTGGACTAAGGTAGGATATATGTTTTGGAAAAGTTCTAGTTTTATAGTTTTGTTTAGAATATGATAAATATTACGTAAGTTAAAAATATTAAATTTGTATTACTAAAAAGTTTTGTAAAGAAATCATAAATTAATTTATTAAAGTTGCATTGTTTTTACTTCTTGCTACTTTTATGATATTTCAGGTTGATCTATAAGTGAGGCTTTTTTGCAAAAATAAAAATTTAGGACGGGCACTAATACAATAATATAGGGGTCTAATTGGTATACATGCATTCATTAAACATAGGGGTACTCATAGTAATACCCAAAAGTCTAGGGGGTCTTACACACACCAAGTCCTTAATTGCCTCCGCCACTGATCGCCGACCTACATGCTGAACTAGGAGCAATACGTCCCAGTTAGGTAAAAAGGACAAATAGGTGGTTAGTCGACAAAGTCTGCAACAAGGACATTCAAGCCCTTCTGTTGCCTGCAATATAGGCAAGGCATCAGGCGGTGGACGTGGAGATAACACTTGCCCCGACTATCGTACAAGTTTAGACTGTTAGGAAAAATAATTCGGCAACAAATAGAATTCCAAAGAATAATTTTCATTAATCAAAACAAATTACAGAAATTGAAATTACAGAAACTGAAACAAAAGAGATACAAACAGTAATTGGGCCGAGTCCTGCAATCGCAGTCTCCTTAAGAAAGATTCGCTGCCTACCGAGAGTGTTGTAGGTTGTTGTCGACGTCTTCCTCACAGGATAAAACGGCTAGAACGCGAATTTCGGAATACCTCCGAAGCAGTTTTGGTGAACTAAATTTTATTTGTCTCTCTCTCTCAAAGTACTCAAATGTTTCTTGCTTTTATTGTGTGTCTTTTTCATCTAAACTTCTTAGCCTTTTATAGATAAAAAAATAACCTTTCATGTTAAAAAACACTCCTGGCCATAAACATGGCTATAAACCCATCCATAACCCCTCTCATTAGTGGGTTTATTGGCTGCCATCATAACAGTCATTAGAGGCTGTTCATGGCTCAAATAATGCAGCCATTAAGGGCTAAAAAACTGCAGCCCTTTGGCTTTTCATTCACCAACAAAAATTCCTAACAATCCCTCCCTATTTGAATGAACAATTTCATGCACACTCGATGCAGACTTGAGAGAGAGACAATGGATAATTCCTGCATAGGGAGATGGTAAGCATTGGGCCTCTCTTAAAACTTCCTTTGTGAGAGCCCTATCGATTCTGAAAGCCAATGAGCGCCCGCCTGAATTGTGCACGACGGTGTAATGTAAATGAACAATAAATGCAATTAAGAATTCTCCTAACAACAGTCAATTCTCACGTTGTGTCCATTTTGGCCCCTGGAACACTCTTCTGGTTTTGCAAATATTTTCTCAAAAATCTTACTTCTCAATTTTTAATACGTCCCGGGCCACTTCATACTCACATAGGTGACGTTCTTATCTATATATCATTATACCCATGTCACGACTGACCCGTTCTACACTGGGTCCCACCAATAACACAGGTGGCCACGTACCGGCCCTGAAATCCGCATCTCACTAAGGCTTTCCTTACTAATTTCAGTTTAGGGATTTACTAAATTTTCAACATACATTGCTTGAATGAAATCATGCGGAAGCACCAAATAAAAACAAGCTGACGTGTCAATATACACAACTCGGCATGGTTTTGATACAAAAATCAACACGGTTCTGGTCCACAAACCGGCAACAACCGTCACTAGTACTGTATCAGTTTAACTATACAAGTCCAACTATACGAGTTCAAAACATAAGTTCATATACTATCACATATACAAGACTAGCAAAAACTCAGTACACTAGGGTCACCTGCCCTCAATCGCGATCCTCCCTCATTTTCATCACCTGAAATGAGTTGACGATCGACAACGTATTAAGCACTAGGCTAGTGGGCGTCATGTTAGATAAAACATACATCAACCCCTGAAAATATATGAAAATCAGTTCATTTAAAAACATAGAAAATGAAGCCACTTCTTTGTCAATCCATGGCTCAACTAGGCCCATCCCTTGACTATCAGTCATAATGCAATAAAAAATCATGGGCCCTCCACGTGAATCATGCTCAGGTACGCCACTATCCATAAATTTTTACATTCATTTTACGATTGACAATTTGCGACACACCTAACCTTCAACAACATCAGAACATAGAGAGCGACTATAACCTTTGGTATGAATTCATCCCACAATCATCTGGTCATGCTCTCCTTATTACCTAGCGCCGCACCCCCCCAACCCACGCTATATTCTCCCCCTAGTCACGTAG
>CM018893.1:8784606-8787106 GCA_009663005.1 Actinidia chinensis
GGAACAAACCCAGTTCAATTCTGAAGAAAAACCCGAATTCGGGATTTGGGAAGTTCACGAGGGCAAGTACTCCGTTTGGTTCACCCCGAAAAAATGAGACCTCTTTCCGGGAATCGCGGTCAGAGAGAAAAGCAGATTCAATTCCGGGGAATTCCCGGAAACGACGTTTTTTGCGGAGTTTGCGGAGGAGATGGCGAAAACGCGGGTGAGCTTCTTGAACTGTTTGCATTTCGTTCGACCCAGGAGGTGAAGATTTTTCAGGTGGCGAGGAAATTGTAGATTCCGGAGGTGTACATGGGAGCGTGACGGGGGAGGGCTTGCCGGGCTGACGAAGGCTGTTTACGTGGCAATTACGGTGTGTTCCGGGTTTAAGACGGTTAATTAAAACGGTTTGTGATTCAAAGCCAGGGGTTTATCTTTTCCCGGCGGGTGCTCCGGCAAGGTGTTGATACGTTTGTGGAAAGATCGTGTTTTACCACGGGCTTTATAGCACGCGCCGTCATAATGGGTTAGCCTTTGTTTGGTTTGTCTATATTCTTTTTTCTTTCCGATATTGAAAAGAAAAAACCATTTAGCAGTGATTTATTTTCGTCTTTTTGTGATCTATTTTTAAAATTAGATTATTTTTTATATTTTTATATTTTTATATTTTTTTTCGTTAAAGAAAATTTTAAAAAGTATAAAATTTTGATAAAATTATAAAATTTTTTTACTAAAAATAAAAAAAAAATTGAAAGCAAAATAACTATAAAAATTTTTAAAAATTATTATATCAAACTGTGTCTTAATTAAGTTTTAGTCTTGACGAACTAAAAAAAAAAAAATCTTATTCAAAATTAAAAAAAATGACTACAGACAATATAATATTGAAATTGATGAAAATTATTTCAAAAAATTTGCGGCGCGTGGAATAAAGGATCAACACAACGCTTGAGTAAATTTGCGGGGCGTGGCGTGGTGAATTGAAGTTAAGGCTGTTAAGGGCTGGCCTACAGGACCTAAGCGATTTGTAAACCACGTCCGGGAGCGGTACATGCGTTGTTGTGCGTAGTTGCAAAGGGCGAGAGTTCGGGATGAGTTAACACTCAGAGATTTCGTTTTCGATTCCTGGTTACTGCGTCGTATATCTGTATTTACGCGAAAGGATTAGCTGACACATGTCACAAAGATTAGTCTGGGGTTAATAAAAAAAAAACTTTGGCGGCGCGTGGGATAGATGTACGTACGTATAATATATTAGTGAATTTGTCTTATCATGAACATGGTTGTCAAAAGAAGTGGCGTTTGGACCCACACGTTGAAAGCAGTTCAGAGAGAATATGTACTGGATTTTGGCGTAGTAGTGTTAGAAAGAGAGAGGAAGAGAGAGAAAGGGGCGGTGAGAAAGGCAGAATTAGTAAGTCAGGAATCAGGATTCTGGGACCATGTTGGGCTTTAGTGTTTTTGCTTTGATATGAAATTGGAGGGAAAATGTGGACCCCTGCCAAAAACTGGGCCAAATTTGTATATTTCTTTGTGTCAAGTATTATTATTTTATTTTAAAGTATTTTAAAATAAATGTTTAAATTAAAATATTAACAAAAAAAATACAGTTTTCTCCTTTTATTTTTTTATATATTATTTAATTAATATTTCAACAAAAATATAAAGTCAAAATTAATGATTTTAGGGATAAAATTGTAATGGGTAGATTTCATTGACCTCTCATGATATTTTTAATAAATATAGTCATATTTCTTGTAGTTTTAGAAATAATATTGATTTTTTTTTTGCAAAAAAAAACTACCCATTGATTTAGGATTTTTTTTTCAACACACGAATTAAAATAAATAAATATTTTATTTTTTTAAAATATTATTTATTTGTAAACTATTTTATTTTAATTTTTTATTAATAAATATTTTTTTAAAAAATAATTATTTAAATAAATTATTTTTAAGTATTACTAATGAAAATGTACTTAAAAAATAAAACTTTGTTACTAATAAAAAAAATTAAAAATTGATCTAAAAATCTAACTCTTTTAGGTTTGTAATTGAAACATACTTAAAAAATAAATTTTGTTATTTAATTTTTGTTTTTAAAAGAATTTTTATTTATTTTAGTTTGGTGTATTGAGAAAAAAAATTTAAAAGTCCTAAATTAAAAGATAATTTTATTTTTTTCAAAAAAATTAGCTTTTGGAGAACATTTTAAATTAGTTTTAAAAAATAAAAAAATTTTTGTGGCATTTCTAAATTTACAAGCGAAGTAGTATTTATCAAAAAAAAAAAACCTATAAAAAGTTAGTGAAATTTACCTAATCTTTAAAATTACTAAAAACAAAATTCAATGATTGTGTCCCCTTTAAAAATTAGATTATCTGGAAGAGAGCTTTATTGGGGGGGGGGGGGGGGGAGTATTTTGTTACTCCCTCAAATTCTTATAAAATTACTACTATTTTATTTTGGAGTGTTTTGTCCGAGTTAATTAATTTTTTTTTTAATATATTACTTAAATA
>CM018893.1:8852106-8862106 GCA_009663005.1 Actinidia chinensis
GTTTCGAACCGTGACGTCATAAATTTATTTATAATAGATAAAAATAAAAATAAATTAGGGGTTAATGCAATAATTTACATTTGTGAGTCAAGTGATATATACTTAAATTGTGAGGGTCTAAAGTGTTGTTAAACCCAAAAAAATCAACATCTCTCACTGACCGGTTCAATCTGGTTCACTACCCGGTCAACAACCGGTTCCCGGTTCAATGCCGGGTTGACTGGGTTGACCAGGTTTTGTGGGTAACCGGACCGTTTCCCACCGGATTGCCGGTTCAACCAGTTGAACCGCCGGTTCGGTCCGTTTTTTTAAAACCTTGGCATGACAGATCCGAGTGAGTCGCAGGCCTTAATCTCATATGGAAGCAGGGAAAGACTCGCGGTCATCACAATACTGGAGAGGACGGCCGAGGTTACAATCAAGAGGTCGCAGTTTTTAAGTATTTTTTCTGTACCAAGAAAGGCATATCAAGAGGAAATTTGCCCCAAAGTATAAAACACATATGCAGTCCTTCAGAGACCGCATCAACATCGGCAATCAATGATGACAGATTCAATAATGGAGGCGTTCCTATTATCATCGGCAGATAAAGCCAGACTGGGTATTGGATTTTAGGAAGTGCCAACATTTTGGAGAGACCGGAAGATTTTCTTATATACGTATCATGCCGAGGGACTGTCCGAATGGCGAATAACACGACGAACCAAGTTGTTGGCAAGGGAACAGTCCGGTTCCGCATGGCAGATGGGAGTCTGTGAGTTGCGCGAGGTAACGGCATGTTCCCAAACTACGGAAAATTTGAATTCCATCGGATGCTAGATTCAATGGGTTGCAGTATTGCAGCTAAGGGAGGAATCTTGAGAATTTCCAAGGACAAGAGATTGCTGAGGGGAAGGAACAAGAGGACTATATCGACTGGAGGGGAGTTGTTCAGAACAGATAGCTGAGAAAAAAAAGAAAAGGTCCGACATGGTCCAGTGATATACGAAGGCATATGGACCAGGGAAGCACAGGTGCACACAGGCACCACAAAGCAAGCGCAGGAACACCTAGAGAGCCAGAGTGTACAAGAGCGCAAGGAATGCTTTGAGACACGTGCGGAAGGTTTGATCAGACAAACGGTTCGACCGTTGCAGATGTCCATAGGAAAACCCAGAGGAAGGAAACAAAGTCGTTTTGACGATTGTACATCGACAGGCGTGACGTCGCCGAAACGAGTCTCTTTCGCGCTCGATTTGATTATGTGGCAGTGATCTCTTCAAATATGTACCCGGGAGGAGAGGGGACCACGACGACCGCAAAGTGATGTACTTTCGGCTCTCTCCGGTGAGGGAGAGCAAGGCACCTAATGAAGAGGTGCAGGCCTTCAGTCTGGAAGTGCGTTGCCCCATTGATGAATGGAAAGGTATCTCGGATAACGTCTTGCAGATCTTACGGGGGAGCGGATCAGAGTTGTCGGGATTGCTAACTTGAAGCTTTCAAATTAACCCTCCCAATGGGTGGATGGGGAGATTGTTTGGACCAGCCAATTGAAGCCCAAGCCAAGCCCCATTGCCAATCTTCCTTCTTCCTTCTTCCTTCTAGATGTAAATGGAAAGGGAGAAGGAAAGAAGACAGAGAGAGAAGTTGATGCGGCTACGAGCGTTCGCAGAATGGAGGCTCGCCATGGTCAAAGAATGGAGGCACGAATGTACTCAGCCATGAGCTCATCTCTTTGCTCTGAGGCTTTAATTGAGATGGTTTGCCAGAGAGAGAGTATAGTGCAGGGCAGTGTAGATAACTCTTAAAGCATCCAGAGTGAGAGGCTGTAGAGAAGAAGCAAGACTGAGAGATTGAGAATGAGATGATTGAGTGCGTTGAGTGTGATCTCCTCCTTTTTATTCATTGTAATTCATTCCTGAGATAGTGGAATTATCAGATCATCTCCGTGGACGTAGGTCATTGTTTGGCGAAACCACATAATCTTGTCTTGTGTGTGTGTTTGATGTTGACAGAGTACGTAACTCGTTTTGTGCCAGCAACATAGCCATCATAAGTAGACAAGTGGGTGAATAACATCCGACTCCTTGATTTAACAAGTGAGAAAAAACTCAATTTTTTTTTTTTACTTGGGATGACTAAAAAATCATATGATCTTTTAGTCATAAATTTGTAAAAGATTATTCCTTGCTTGCTTGTTGGATTTACTAAAACAATCTAAGTCCCGAAAAAACATGCTAAAAAATTATTTGTCAAACCAAAACAAATCAAACCAAACTGGGGAAAAGAACTGGGCTGTTTTGGCCTACAAACAGCTAAAAATCTAAGCCAACCTGAGCAGGACCGTACACACCTCTCCTAGAATTATCCATGAAGGTGGAATCTGATATCTCACTCTGGTTCAGGACCAGGAAACCATGGATATTATTTACCAGGAAATGGAAATCCTGCATGGGAACAAAATTCCTGGACAAAGTATTTATTAACTCTTCATTTCATTTGCTTCCTCAATAAAATTCCTGACGCGATTTTACAAATCCTTCTATAAATTTTTTACAAAGATATACTTTTTTATTTTATCTCTATAAATTCCTGATTGAAATACAGCCTTCGAACATCTTTATTGACAAAACAAACTTTAGCCAACGGCAATCTTATGGCTACATGTTTTAAAAATCCATCTCGATCGATTTTGGAAAAACCTTGCCTAGTGATTGGTTTGCAATTTGGTATAAGTTTTGGAAAAGCTAAATTTGCAAAGTCACCCATGGAAACTTTTCCGAAAATGAATTCAATGGTAAAAGATTGACATAGGACCAAAATGGCTTTAATTACAATAGTGGAGAGGGATGATGGAATTTTGACACCAGTGAAGAACATCTCGATTGGGGCCGGGTTAACCCGAAGTGCCACACGCTTATCACTCACCTGCGTTGTTTATGCAAACGTGCCTCTTTTTCTAATTAGAATATACCACGCTTCCCAACATCGCATTGAATTCCACGGTTACTACACAATATTGGTCGATGAGTGAAGGGCCTACCTACTTGTTAGAGGTACAAACGTCGCCTTCCCAATTGAGCTCGCCTGAAGCCCCTTCCCGCCTAGACTGAAACAAACAAACAAATGATCAATCTTTAGTGCCAAAATAAAAAAAGAAAATTATGTAAATTTTTGGCCAAAGCATGAAAGCCCGAGCTTTGACTATGCCAAAAACCAAACCCAATCCCGAGCCGGATCCCAAAGCCCAAACATCCTAGAGTCGTGGGTTAAGCCTTGGCTTGGGCATTTTTCAAATGGCTCGGACTAGGTGATCTAAAACTGTGACGGGAGCCCGACTTGGACTGGACCCACCCAAGCTCGAAAATCTTTGAGGCGGGCCGAATTTACACCACATTAAAAATAACTGGAGAGAGAGAGAGGTGTGCTAAAAAATTATAGGGAAATCAGGAGGAAGAAATAAATGTTTCGGATTTAGCTTGTTTACGGGGTCTCAGACGGCTTTGGAGCCATCATATGTAGCCAACATTAGACAGAAAGCACGAGCACATGACTCTCTCTTTTTCTTATTTATTTATTTATGTAATCGTAATATAATTTTCAGCCCTACAGATTAATGAAAATGATGGAAGAATCACAATCCTGTGGATAAGTCATATTCAATGGTGCAAAACAGTGAAACAAATTAGAGGTTTTGGGTAATAATTTTTTGCTTAGGTCATTCAGTTAGCGATGATATCATTCTGTCATATTTCTATTCTACGAAATTCATCAAAATAAATTGTCACATAATATACTGTAATATGGCAATAATAACATTGCAAACGTAATTCAAAATTGCCAAATTATATGCATAACAAAATTTGGGAATATATATTCTATTGTTTCAAGAGAACTCAAAGAATCCATTAGAGATAGAGATAGAGAACACAAAGATGAGTATTACAAAAATATCTTGTAAACACATAAAAATGACATTCTAGAATGAAGAGTGGCTTTCAACTAAGTTCGATTGTTAAAAAGAAAAATGACACCATTATATGTATGTTTTCAACAATTTTATTATTGTCAAGTTACAGAAACCTCCCCGAAAAATTACATAACAGTACTAGTGTACTAAATAATCCTAAATTTTTTGAAGAGCTGGAAACTAGGGGAGTGTCCAAAAAAAATCCAAAAATCGCGTGAACCGAACCGAACGTCCATTTGGGATTGGTTGTAGCTTTAAATGGTTAGGTTCTGATTTTTAACATTACAGACAATCGAATAAAATTTGGTCGGTTACCGATTTTATTTTAAACCGTGAGTTCAAACCGAACCGAACGAAATCGATTATATATATATATATATATATATATTATATATCTATCTACGCGTACACATATTTATCTAGAATATTAATTCACACCTAACGTGATTACTTTAGTTTCTCCCAACAAAAGTAATTTCACTTCCCATAGATATTAGGATTTACTCATTCAGTTTCCATCAAACAAAACAACTATTTCACTCCTTTTTGTATCTAAAATTTATCAGTTAATTTTTTTGTGTATCCATTATGAATCTAAACTTTATGAGTTGTTATCTGCAATATTCAAAATGGTTGATGTAATATCAGTTAAGGATCAATCTATAAAATTTTATACTATTTTTGTTTCATGACTTAAAGTATTAATGAAGTTATGGTTATTTAAATAATAATTTATTTGTAATTTTATATTTTTTATTAAAAATATTAAATATTAATTGGATTGAACCAAAACCGAATCGGACCGAACCGATAAGGGAATCGGTTTGGTTTAGTTTGTGTAAATAAAAGATGTATAGGGCAATATGGTCTTTATCCCTCTTAGGGTTTCTAGTGTTTTTTACTCTTTGCCTATAAATAGGTATTTAGTATTTGCGTTAGTGCATTCCTACAATACAAAAATATTTCTCTTCTTCCTCCTTTGGTTCAGAGCTTGCCCAACCCAGCAGTCAAAACCCTAAACCTTGCGCGCCCCCTCACCTTAGCCTAGCCCAGCCGCAGAAGATAGTAGCCCAAATCTTAACTAGCAATGGAGCATCCTACCAGCTGTGGGGAGAGCTGTCTATCTCTCTCTTTAAACCCCAGAAGGAGAGAGAGGAGATGAGGTCCCACTTCAACTTCTTGTTTTTGTATTAATGAAGCAAGGGGCTTAAAACCTTTCTTCTCGAAGATGCCATCACAGCCATCCGCATCTGTAGATCATGCGCGCTCTGTCTCAACCAGCCCCTGTGCTGCAGCCTCAGTCCAGTCATCGTTGCCCAGTTCAACAGCAATTACCAGGGCTAAAACCACTTCTTCTTCGAAGATGGCCATACACCAGCCATCCGCATCTGTAGATCCTGCGCGCTGTCTCTAACCAGCCCCTGTGCTGCAGCCTCAGTCCAGTCATCGTTGCCCAGTTCAACAGCAACTGCTACCCCAAAGCTGCCCCTCGGTCCAGCAGTCCAGCAGTCCTTGCACCTGCACCGGCAGTCCCTGCACCTACACCAGCAGTGCTCCTCGGTCCGACAGTCCCTGCACCGGCAACAACAGAGACTTCAAAGCTTCCCCTGCCCCTACCAAAACCTAAGCAGCCTCCCTGTGTACTATATGCTGCCTTTGTCTAGCAAGCGCAACTCTGTCCCCCCGTTTCAGACTTATCATGGGTATGATACCTTCAAAAATGTCTGATTAAATTTTTTTTTAAAAAGATTTGTTCTTAGTGTTACAGTAATGGCTGACTCACTCAAAGAGGTGCTCCAACCATCCGGTTTCCAGTTATGAGCCCAATTCCTGTCTCTCTATCATCGCAACCGGCTCACGTGTTACGAGCTGTTGTTAAATGGAAAAGAACTTTCATTGCTTGGCTCGCTTGTTCAGCTTTATCTTGGTGGAAAAGCGCAGAAGACCCGTTGGATTCTGGAAAAGGAAACCAAAACCTGCTGAATCTGATCCCAAGGTTGATGAATGGATTTCAGATAATGTATTATTTTGGGCTGGATGTTCAACTCGATGGAGGATGAAGTCTTATTATATTTTATGTATCATGACATGTCATGGTTTGTGGACTGCTTTGACCAGATGTATGTCATGCTCGTAATGAGTCCCGTTTTTGAGGCTATACCGAGCGGGTCTCTAAGCTGTCAAACTACTTTCGGAATCTCTGTTTTGATGATTATTTTGGGTATCTCAAACTAGATGGGAGGGGATATGTATGTCTCAGTACAAGCCACTCAGTGATTTCCATAGTGCGGGGCAGTTGAAGTTGAGTCCTGATAACGGCCTTGACCGTCGACATAAAATATCAGTTTTTGATGGGTTTAAATCTGATTTTGAGACACTTCGTACTCAGATTTGAATACATTCCCATCTCCTCCCTATATGAGCGTTTGCTATTGTGGAGGTGATGAGTGGAAGCGTCGTCTTTTTACCATCTCTTTCTGAGGCTTCCTATTATTATTCCCGTACCAGAGGGCCTTTGCTGCTTCTTCAGGAGCTCACCTATATTGTCAGCATGTCGCAAGCCTGCTTCACCTCATTGATTCGATGTTTATTCTCCACCTGAGTTAAGCAGCAGAGTTTTCCCGGCCTCATGGGGGGGGTCGGGGGCGTGGACGCAAGGAGGGCGTGGCAGAGGCACCTCTCGACTGTTTATTGCCGAGGTGGGGAACCCCATACCTTACGATTTACTGACTTTAAAAAAACTTCAGCTTCCAGATAGCTCAGCTGCAGTCACACTTGGGGATAGCTCCGCTTCCCATCCTCTGGACCCACAGCCGCCATAGTTGCAGAGAATCTATCGACTCTTCATGTAATCAGGTCATCCCACTTGGATTATGGACTCTGGGGCCAATAATCATATGAATGGTGAGCTTGCTACTTTACCTCTCCTGTTACTCTTGTTAATTAAGTCAGTTTGTATTGCCTGATGGGATCGCCATTCCCATTTGTAGGTCAGGGAGACGCTGCCTATCCTCCGACATCACCTTTCATAGGGTATGTATATACTACTTTGCCTAATAATCTTCCTTTTTGTTAGTCGTCTTATAAAATATCTTAATTGTGTTGTCGTTTTTTGCAATCTCGTTGCTTCTTTGCAGGAACCTGACTTCGAAGAGAAATTTTTTGGCAAGGGTAGGAGCAAAATGGCCTATACTACTTTGGGGATCCTTTACCATCTACTGGCGTTTGTCATTAGTCTTCATTTATTTATCTCTCCATCAAGTTTAGAGTCATCTATTTTAAGGCCCTTCTGGTTGAAAGTGTCTTGTTTTTTCCTTTGAACCTTAGATGGTGTGGCATGCTCGTTTTAGGGCATGTTAACTTTCAATATTTATGTTGGCTTTTTCCTCTTTCAATTAAAGTTTGTCAAAAATTTAATTTAATGTGCCATTTGTGAGTTATCTAAAACATTACTCCGTCACTCTTTTATTATATTCCTCGTGATTGCATTGTGCAACAGGTGCCTTGACCATTATTCACTCGGATGTATGGGGTCTGTCTCCAGTACCGCTCGCTCTCTAACACCGCTTATATGTAACATTCATAGATGATACACTCGTTGCACTTGGATTTATCTTATGCCATCTCTCCCGTAATAAATCTGAGATTTTTTCTCACTTTACCCATTTTTTACAAATGATCAAAAACCCCAATATAACCCTGTGTGCGTAACATTCGGTCCGATAATGGTAGAGAGTATATCACGAATGGTTTAGTGCTGAACTTAATAAATGCTGGTGGGTATACTCCAGCACTCACGTGTCCTTACATCCTGAGCAGAATGGGGTAGCTGGGAGAGTTATAAAAATCGTCATATTATGTAGTGGTTCGGTGTCTCTTTTATGGGGTATGGGAGTTCCTAAGTAATTCGGCACATGGCTGTTCTCACTGCTAACTATTTATTAATCAGGACCCCCAGTCGAGATCCTCAAGGCAAGGCTCCTCTTCATATCCTGCAGCCAGCTAGTACCATTTTTACCATTATTCCTCGTGTCTTTGGGGGCACATGTTTGTCCAAAATCGGAGCCCTACCCGTACCAACTGGATGTAAGGCTGTACGTTGTATCTTCCTCAGGTTTCCTTGATGCCAAGGGGTATATGTGTATGATCCTGTCCCTCGTCATATGTATCATTCGTTAGATTCACAGTTTGGAAATGTTCCCTTTTTTTTTGATTCTATCTTCTCCTAATCTTGAATCTGAGATATTGCCGTAGATGACCTTATACTCCTCGTCGCTTCCTATACTTGAGCCCCCTCCACCTCCAATGAATGCCTCCCTGCCACCATTCATGCTCCCTGCCAGCATCTCTTAGAAGTCAGGCTCTGTCTTCTCCCTTAGATCTGATACCCTCTCTCTCGATATCCTAATAGTGTGCGGTCATCCCCCCTCAGTTTCTTCTTTTCAATAGTACTAATCATCCTATTGCACAATATCTGTTTACCCCGGTCTTTCAGATTCCTAAGTCTTTTTTAGTCAGGTTGATTCGATTTCGTTCCTGTCAGTACCTGAAGCTCTCCAGAAATCCTATGGGGATCGGCCATGATGGCGGAGATGGGGGCTCATTCAGCACAATCGGACTTGGGCATCTTGTTGCTTTGCCGAGAGGGAGACACGCCACTATTTGGTGTAAGTGGGTGTTCAGTGTCCAGTATTTGGCAGATGGCTGGTTGATCGATATAAGGATCGTCTTGTTGCTTAGGGGCTTTACTCAGATCCAGTGAAGGATTTTGGTGCTACTTTTGCTCCAGTTGTAAAATAAACACATTCGCTTTACTTATTTCTCGCTGCGTCTTACTCATGGCCTCTACACCCAATTGGATGCAACAATGCTTTCCCTAATGGTGATTTCTTTGAAACTATATATATAAGCCACCTAGACGTTTTCGGGCTCAGGGGGGGGAGACTCAGGGAAAGTTTGTGCCTCCGAAAAATTATATTTTTATTTTTTTTATTTGGGGCCTTAAGCAGTCTCCTCGGCGCTTGTTCCACCGCTGCAGTAATGTAGTTTTGTCTATGGGGTTTAAGGCAATGTAACTTAAGATCATAGTTGCTTTGTTCGTCGCCAGCTCAGGGTAGGTGCATTATTATCCAGGTTATGTTGATGTATTATTATCAGGGGAGCGACGCTTCAGGCATGTTCAGGGGGAAATGTGGGCTTAGGAAGTTTTTTGACATTAAGGATCTAGGTCCTCTTCGTACTTTCTTGGAGTGAGGTTTTGCTCGGTCTCGCCATGGATCTCTCTCTCACCACGGAAGAAGTATTCTCTTGACTTACTTTAGGATACGGGAATGCTTGGATGTAGACTACATCTACGCTATTGGTCCAAATCGGAAGATATCAAGCGAGTCAGGGGAATTGTTGCCAGATCCATCGATCTATCGCGACTTGTAGGTAGTCTCATTTACTTGACGGACTACAAGACCTGATCTCAACATTGCGTCAGTATGTAAGCCAGTTTATGCACTGCCGTTACCTCTACACCTAGATGCGGTGTAGCACATTCTACCTGGTTACCGTAAAGTCGTGTCCTGGGTCTTGGATGTTCTATAAAATCCGGAGTTCAGTAGGGCCTCTCATGTTTTACAGGATGCTGACTATGCGGGGGGGGCTAAGGGGTGATGACGCTCTACTTCTGGGTTGTATGTGCCTTTTAGATAGTCTCTCATATCTTGGAAAAGTAGAAAGAGCAACAGTTGTCTCTGATCTTCTGCCGAAAAGTTGAGATCGTGCAAGCTCAGGGGGGAACTAGCGAGATTCTTTGCTTAGCACTTCTAAACGAGTTGGGTTTCTCAGTGACAAACTCATCTAATGTTTTGTGAAAATAAGTCAGCTATTATGCTATCTTGACCTCCGTTCTTCAAAGGAGAACTAAGCACATTGAAGTCGATATTCCCTTCATTCGGAAAAAGTTCGTCAGGGGTTATCACTCCCGACTTGTTTTATCTCTGCTCAGATGCATGATATGTTCACTAAGTATAATTGGACCCTCATTGCTGGAAAGTCATCTCT
>CM018893.1:8869606-8872106 GCA_009663005.1 Actinidia chinensis
AGAGGACCCAGGAGGGGATTTACTTTTGATATCTAGGTAAGTTTCAAAGTGCCATAGTATGGGCTTCTAGAGGGCCAAACTAATACTAGGTTTTGAATTTTTTGCAAGAAATCATACTAGGTTTTGAATTTGGGGCCAAATTTTATTGAGCTTTAGGGCAAATGATCCTTTCGTTTTGGCTGGATGTGTATATTATGATGGTGGTTATGGGTGGCCTTTAGGCTTGCCAAGATTTTTATGTGGGCTATAGACATCCAAGCGGCCTCAAATGGTGTTGGATTGCTTGGCTGCCAATTCAGATTTTGAAAAATTATAGTGTTACCCAACGAAATATTCTAAAAACTTCCCAAATATTCAAAAATTATAGTTTTTTTTTCCAATTTTCTGTAATTGATGTGACCCAGATTTTTAGTAAATTACAAGTTGAACTTATTGATTTTTGAAAAATTACAAATTGACCTAGAGTTTTTGGGTAATGAAGTTTAACCCTTATTTTCCTAAATTTGCAATTTTGCCCGTGGTAACCCCGTGCGTGGTTTACTTTGATTTTTTCAAAAAAAGTTGTTGAGTTGAGAGGCTACAGGACTTAGGCGTTGTGCGGACTGGCTTTGTGAACATTAAATTGATCATAATCTGGAGTAATCACTCGGTTTTTATGCCATGATTTTACAGATTTCGTATGATTTTGCACGAGAGATTCTTATATGTGTTCGGATTATTCGTCAGTGATGGCTTGAACTAGGTTGATTATGTGGTCGGCCTGAAGTGATTGGTTAGTTGAAAAACCTGTTCACTCAGCCAGACACACGCTCATGTGGTTGTGTTGCCTGTACTGTTGGATCTGCCTCGATAGAGGCAAAAGAGTAAAAAATCAAAAAAGTGTGAGACTTGTGTTGTGAAACAAAGTTTAACTGGGTCTTGTTCATTCGGTTGAAAGAGAAGTACTGAACCATTGGGAATTGGTTAATTTACACCAATGTGTGTAATTTGACAGATTTTTAAACACCAATGCGAACAAATCTTTTATTACTTTCATAGAATGATTGTAATAAATACTAATTATGTTATTTGCTAAAGAGAAAGGATGAAATTGTGAAACAAATTATCTATATAAGAAGAATGGTGAAGAGAATCACCACGTGAAGGATATGTACCTAGCAAATTGATTATGGGTGTGTGAAGGATCACCAGACCATCTAACGAACTTGGGTTGTTCAGACAACTATATTGATAAGATTCTAGAGAAAGTCAACAGGCTGATCCAAATGTGGAAAAGGACTCCTATAGAGGTAAATCTCCACTATCCACGAATGAGGGAAGGCGTTATCCCAGTTGGAGTTTCTTGTATAATTGGAGTTTTAATATATTTAAATGAGTTTGATAACTACTCGCAAGTGGGCTTGTTACTATGACTATGTGAGGTCAAATTGACAATATGCGGATCCGTTAACAAAGGGTTACCCAGAGAGTTAGTTGATCAAGCATCGAAAGGAATGCACTTTTTAAAGCCTATGACGGAAAAAGATATCGTGAAGGAAAACCTACCTAGTTGACTGGACGATCCCAAGATCGAGATTCAAGGGACAACCTACTTGCGTTATATCGGTATATAATCACTGTGGAAAAATTTTTACCATTCTATGATGCAAAGGGATTGTGATAAGGTTAAGCATTACTTTTAATGACTTTTGTGCTGGTGAGTCAGGATGGGTATAATTAAAATATCCATGGATAAAAAAAAAGTCACCTATGTGAGTATGAAGTTGGGAGCGGCCGCCTTCTTTGAAAAATTTGAGAAGGCAAAAATTTTGAGAAATACTTGCAGAACCAGGACGGGTAGGAAGGGAGGAAGGTGTCCAAGGCCAAAAGGACACAACGTGAGAACTGAACTACGTCAGGAGAAGTTCTATGTGACGTTATTGTTCTCAATTAAAACCGACGACGGGACAGTTCAAGGCGGGGGGCGTCCATTGTCTGCAATAAATTATATAGACTCTCACAAGAGAAGGTTTCAAGGCCAAAAGCGACCATCCTATGCAGGAATTATCGTTGTCTCTTCACACCTCTCTTGAGTCTCTGGTGTCGATTTGAGTACGGTCTGATTGAATTCATTATGGGGGGAATTGTGTGGAAATATGGTGGGAATTGAAAGCCAAATGGGCTGGATTTAACAACTCCAAAGGGAGCTGTTGAAGTAGCCCAAGGGCAGTCATAAAAGCCCTAAAACTAGGGTTTAGTGAAGCCAATAAACAGCTTTAAAGCTGTTATTGTTATCAATGGTAGCCATACCCACTCTCATGATGAGGGGTTATGGATAGGCGTACAAGGATGAAGGAGCATTATTCCTATAAAATTCTAAGGCTTGGCATTGGAAAAGCAAGCCAAGAAGAATAAAACAAAAACCATATTTTGTTGCAATTTGAGTCTTGAGAGAAAAAGAGCGACAGACGTTTGTATTCAGTCGACAAGGACTGCGTCGAGGTGTTTCGAGTAAGCTGTT
>CM018893.1:8977106-8982106 GCA_009663005.1 Actinidia chinensis
ATGTTTATAATATCAAATATGCTTGTATGCCTGCAATGTGTTTTTCCTAATCTTAACCTAGCACATAATTTCAAACATATTAGGAGTATTATTCCTTGAAGATAGGGCCATAATTTCTTTGGGGGATAAACTTCACTTTGCTCATTCAAAGTATTGAAGAATTCCTACTTTGCCTCCCTCTAACTAATATTTTTTTCAATTTATACCCTCATCTATATAAACTATTGTAATCAACCCTTGCATCCAACTTCCATCTACAAAGTGGATGGAAATTTCACTTAGGAAGCCACATATTTATATATCAGGGTGCAAATTGAGGAAAATTTTATATATTAAGGTGGATATTGAAAATGCTTTCGAACATTAGGATGCAAATTATAAAAAAATTATACTTCAGGGAGCATATTGAAAATGCTTTCGAACATTAGGATTCAAATTATAAAAAAAAAGTTTATACATTAGGGTGAAAATGCTTTTGAACAATAGGAGTTATATATCAGAAAATTTTATAAACATATTTCATACAGTGCCCATGATACTAATGTTGACCCGGATGCCATATGGCATGTAATGTTGACAACTGGCAACAAATATCTACCTAAGTGGTAATTTTCGTTTATTTTTTAATGGACGCTGAATGTCGATGTTGATTACAATAATTTATACAAATGAGGGTGTAAAGTAATAAAATTATTAATTAGGGGGCAAAATGGGAATCACTCAATATTTTGAGAGGACAAAGTGCAGTTTACCCTTTCTGTTTGCATCTATGCACTTTTTTACCTAAGTTTCTATTTGCATTCTTCACTTTTACTTATATCAGTCAATTCCTTACACTTTAAATTAAATATAAATATAATTTTTCAGTCTTTTTGTTATTCAATTATAGATCATGTGACATCTTTTCACTACTTAATTAAATACATGATAGACACAAGGGCTATATATATTAATACTTGACCAAAATCGTAAGCAGATGATTGACATAACTGAAAATGAAAGACGGAAAATAAAATTTTTGTGAAAGTGTACTGTGCAAAGTGTAGTTTACCAAACTAACTTTATATATCTATACTATAAAGCACAACTCATTTTGAAACAGTATAGTTTACCTAACTAAATTTATATATCTATACTATAAAGCACAACTCATTTTGAATCTCAAAACTATCTCTCACTATCTACAGTTGAAATCCATTTGAGTTAATCCAATAGCTGAGATTTCACTTTGAGGCTATTTTTTTCCCGCCTAAAAATATCATTTCCTTCTTCTCAAAAGTGTGAGGCCCAATGGCCAAAAAAGATTTTGAAGCTGGGCATATGTTTTACCATTGGATCATTTTTTTAGTTGGACCAAAAAAAAAAATTAAAATACCATTTTTTCCCCTCATTTCTCATAAACTAGCAACATTTTTTTAAAATCATTGTGCTTTTTAATTTGTTCTCCATTTTGTAGTAGTCATGTATATCTTCGTATATGCATGCAATATATCTTTTAACTGATGTTTATATCTTATCTATTTTTTAAATTGCAAAACTTTGCGGTAAGTTTTTTTTTATGTAGTGCCCGTGGATACAGACAATTACTTAGTTTGTATATATATAATATATATATAATATATAGATTATATATAGATATAATATATATATATATATATTGCATTTTAAGGAATGTGGTGTGGAAATAGAATCCAATCATTTATTTGGATTATATATATAAGTAAACGTACGAAAAACATTCACTGAAGCAATCCTAAGGCTACGAAAGAAGATAGGATCGACAAAGACGTGAAAGGAAAAAGAAAAGGACATCGAAAACATGCTATTGGATCTTCTCAATGTGCTCTTTTATTTTTTTTATTTTTTTAATTTTTCTCCATTTTTTTTGTTGTTGCTGTTGTTTTTGTCTTTTCGACAGGCATCTATTTATCCACTAGAGGTAAAAGTTGGCACTGATTTTAGATGCTTCTCTTTCAAGCACTTTTACACTTCCAACTAGTTCTTGTGACTCTTTGAAGATCAAAGAGCCAAGACTAAATTGTAATAGAAGGTAGTTTATGTATAGAAGAGTCAATGCAAAGTAATGTGAGATTGTAATAAAAAGCAACTGGTTGTTTATCGAAATTGCAAGATTGAGAGAGATTTATAGAAGAGTCATTAAGCAAAGCTGCAAAAGTGTGGGCTTTATTCAAATTTTCTTAACATGTTATACTTGTTTTTTGATAAGATGTCATTATCTGCAAAATGTACATGAATTATGGAACTTAATTTTGGTTTAACTCCAACACAAACTTAATACTCCATTATATTTCTAGAACCTTTTTATCAGTCAAATGGTCTCTCTAGTTTAAGTTCTAGATATCTTTTTTACTCTATCTATGTAATAAAAATTATTTTTCAATAATGGTATTAGAATACATATCAACCAATGATACGTACATTGGTTGATAAAAAGGTTCTAGAAATATCAGAAGTATCAATCCTAGACGTATCGGTCTATATATTATAAGTATCAGAAGTCCAAAACCTTAATACATATGATTTTTTGATTATTATCACATAATATGGAAAATTCACTAAAGCCTCATATTTACGATCTCTCTCTCATCTGGCATTACATTAAAGAAAATAAAAAGGAAAAAGAAACAAACAAATGCCTTCTTCTTTTTCAAGTTATATATTATTAGTTTGTTTTTACAATTAACGTACAACATGGAGGGATGTGCTTCAGAATATGCTATTTGCATGAAAAAAAATACCTCACTTTTTCTCACTCTCTAATACCTACCTATAAATAGATTTGCAAGTCTTGAAACTGTTCATCATCAACCAACAAGGCACCAGATTCAAGTGGGGATGGGTGCGTGGATGCATTACTGGGCATTAACTCTTTTGGCAGGTGGCCAATTCACTGCGTTGTGTGATTAATTTCACAAATTAATGAAGGGTAAATTCACACTTTTCACCCTTTCTTTTTTCAGAGATAGCACTTGGTATCTTCAATTCAAATTGTGTTAAGCAATATCTTATACATTAGGTCAATTGTAAATAATGTGTCCAGTTCATCTTGTGTTCAATTAAGTGATGGAATGTTTCTATGTGGCAAGAGACCACGTAGCCCTTAACTGAACTGCAGAAGATAGAAGTGCTACATTGACGATTGACTTAAAGTATAAAGGATTCGGTGACACAATTAAAGTGAAGTGTACAAAGTGGAATTTTTGTGAAAGTATAAGGTAAAAGTTTAATTTACCCATTTATGAAATGATTGCAGAAGAATTAGCTCTCTGCCAAAGGAGATTTGCCCGGCAATTCACCCATGCTTTTATATTCTCACATCTGCCAACCATAAGGTCAATGTTTCATACTTAGCTGCTAAACTAGAAAATATTGTTCATTTTCTTGAGATTGGTTGGTTTTAATTAACATGTTTTTTTCTCAGGTAATTTGCCTGTTAATTAAACAACCCTATTATCATGCTATTTAATTTATTTATTTATGGCACCGTTTAGTTGTCAGAAATGGACAGAAATACATAAAAATTTTAGTTTTTTGCACTTCTAGATTGCTCAGTGAGCAAGAAACTTTTGAGATCCTTATTCCTCCTACCTTTTCTGATATAATTAATATCAGCAATACTACGGTCTCCAAGTTTTAACAAAAAATATAGTATTTTTGAATTCAAAATGAATAGTTAAAATTCACTTAAGTGAGTGGAGTCAAGTGAATTTGTACCATCCATTAATAAGAAAAAGAAATTATATCGACACTAAATATAATTTTCAAAACTCTCTTGCACCGTTATTGCAAATTTTCTCATCCTAATCAAACAAATGCAAGAAAACATATTTTCATATCTTTTATTTTACTTCATTTTCTACCACTTTCACTACACAGCTTCAATGAGGTTGGATGGTTTGGGTTGCACAATGCACTCCAAGCATTTGAGGTTCTATTTTGGATCCATTTTGATAATTCAAATTATTCATATTGTATACTCTGTGGTAAAAATCAATACTATAAAAAATTATGTTAACTGCATACAAAACAATATTCATTCTAGATACAAAATAATATTTATTTAATACTATTTTATAACTTAATAACTCAGTGTAACACATAGAATTATACTCATTTATATTGATATAAATTGATAGTGATCAATCATTGATTTATATCCCATGTAAGTGATTTTTTATAATATTAAAACTCTAGCTAAGTTCTACTACCATGTAACAGTTTTGAATCTTAAAATGGGGTCACACAATTAGAGCCAAAATACTTGAACTCGCCCCACATGAGAAGTCCGTCCTTTCCCTCTTTTATTAACCACCCAGCATCTTCTTCCTAGTTAACCTTGACGATGGGCTGACTGAGGTGGCCTTGTGATGCGTGGATAAAGCAAACATTTTGGGCTCCTAAGTCCAAACTCATCCATCCAAAACAAAGGAACCAAATATGATCTACCCCAACTTTAGGTCTGATAAGAGAGTGTTAAAGGTTGTGTCGGATTATTTGTCGGAGGCCAAGCTTCTGCTTATAGATCACAAACAATTTTAAAAAATTAAAAATTATAATTTTACAATAGCTTTAGCTTTTTCTTGCGGCCGTCTTTCAAAGCTGAGCAAATGATTTGCCAACCAAATAAGGTCTATTCGAGATCTCAATCTTGTTTTTATCAAATTTTTTCTAGTCTAGGTGTTGTTTAATAAAATTGAAAGCTGAGAATTAAGTACTAAAAATTAAATGCTAATTTTTTTAAAATAAGAAAAACAAGTTTGGTTAAAATTTAAATATTATAAAAAAAATAATTTACACAAAATGTTAAATCTATGACTTACTATTACAACAGTTGACAATTCTTCCATAGCTCATTCCAAATAAATATCATAGTCAATGGAACAATTTAGACTATTTGATTTATTATATTTTTTAATAGTCTATTTGGTTGTTTTTTTTATTCTTTTGGCATGACTTACAATATTATTATATGCTTTCAC
>CM018893.1:8989606-8997106 GCA_009663005.1 Actinidia chinensis
ACTGTCGCTGTCTTTAATATCACTGGAAGAGTCCAAAATACCGTCGAAAGCTTCCAATCAAATACAGTGAAACAATATTGTTGCAAGTAATTTTTTTTTTTTCTGTTGATATGGTTTTTGTCTTTTTTAATTGTGAATCAATAAAACTTTAAAAAATTGAAGAAATGTTGATTTGAGTTTGTTGGATCTTATTTACGATAATTTTTACTTTTTTGTCTTGGAAGATACACAAGAATTTTGCCAACATCCGTGCTTCTGTTTATCTGCTAAAAAATTGATAAATTTTTATTTTAAAAAATAATAATTTTTGATAAATTTTATTTTGATATTTCTCAACTCTTATAATTGAATAATTAATTTTTAGTATAACTCCACTTACAACAAATACCATACTCTTCAACGTCGTCTTTTTTTTAACCAAAAAAAATCTCTTATTTTTTAATTATTAAATTCGGATACAAGTACAGCTACACCAAACACCAAATGAGTGACGGGTACAAAAAAACTGTAACAACTAGTTATACAAGGTTCTATTAGGGCTGTTCACGGGTCGGTCGGGTTTAGGGGACACCCGAACCGAAATGATCGGATTGAAAAATTTTTGAGCCCGAATTCGATCCAAAAATGGTCAGGGATCGATCGGATTCGGTGAAAATTTGGTCGGGTTATCGTCCGGGTTGATAAAAATTCTGAATTTTAAGTGTAATATTTTATCAGGTTGGTCGGTCGAATTGGATGATTTAATGGCCCCCAACAACCCTAACCGAATGTATTCGGGTTAGTTCAAAATTCAACCCGTATTCATCCATCCGTATAGTGGCCGGGTTTTGATTGAGTCGGGTTGGGGTCCAGATCGAGTCGTCGGGTTTGGGCGGGTTGGCGGATATTTGCACAGGCCTAGGTTTCTATCTCTCTCCTCCCGTCCTCCCCATTTTTTTGGATAATTACAACACTGACCTCCCCTAAGGTTTCAGGTTAATACACAAAGTGATTCTGACGTTTTAGAAATTATCAAAACTTGTAACAGATTCTCTCATTTTACATTGACAACCTTGAAGTTCTGGATTAATATACAAAGCACCCCTGATGTCAAATCAACATCGTTTATCAAAAAGACACAAAGAAGTAACTTTGTTAGGGGTGTTTTGTGTATTAACTCATAACCTCATGGGTGTTCAATGTAAAATAAGGAGAATCTGTTACAAGTTTCAAATCTCAGGGGAGGTCATTGTAATTTTTAAAATATTAAGGGTACTTTGTGTATTAACCTTAAACCTTAGTGGAGGTCAGTGTAATTTGCCCTTTTTAGTTTTTTTCGTTTTTCATGGATAGCCTACATCATGGAAGTAAATTGCTACGCTCCCCCCTCTTATCTCCTCACTCTTTTACCTTTATAGGTCGCGCCGTGCCCCCCAAAATATTTCACCCTTCTCCTGTAACCAAATTAACTTTTAATTATTTATTTTTTAGTATTTTTTTTCAGGTAATTTTTTTCAGTTTGCTATTTTTTTTCAATTCAATAAACCACGTATTTTTATGTACTTTTTATTATTAATTTTGTTTATTAATTTTATTTATTTTTTAATTAATTTTTAATTAATTTTTTTGTTTAATTTGAACCTCCCATTCCCTTTAAATTGACCCCAACCCTTGACCATGTTCCAGAATCTCCCCCGCCCTTTAAATTACCCACTACCCTTGACACATGTCAAAACCTCGCCCTCTCCTTTAAATTACCCTCTTCAATCGTCCCATCCTTTAAATTAACCCCCTCCAACCTTGCCACTGTGTATTATTACCTGTATTTTTCCTGACATGACTAAATAATATTTGGAATCCATATTTTATAATTTTTTAAATTATTAAACTAATGACTCTTACAATCTATAATTAAAAAATAAACAAAGATTACAAGTATAAAAAATTCTTAAAAAAACTAATAAAAACCAGAAACAAAACTAAAAAAATACACAAAATTAAAAAAAAAACTAAAAAAAACTAAAAAAAAGACTAAACAATAAAAAAAATCTTCTTTGAACATGGGACTAAATAATATTTTGATCCATATTTTTATAATTTTTTAATTATTATAAATAATGAATTTAAAATCATAATGAAAAAAAATAAATAACAGATTTTATAATTATAAAAAAATGATTAATAAAAATTAATGGAAAACAAAGAAACAAAACTAAAAAATACTAAAATTAAAAAAAACTAAAAAAAACTGAAAAAAGACTAAAAAAATAAAAAAAAAATCTTTTTGAAAATGGCTAAATTAATATTTGATCAATATTTTATCATTTTTAAATTGTTATAAATAATGACTCCCAAAATTTATAATAAAAAATAAACAAAGATTTACAATGATTAAAAAAAAATGAAAACAAAGAAACAAAACTAAAAAAATACACAAAATTAAAAAAAAAACTAAAAAAGACTGAAAAAAATAAAAAAAAAAGTTGAGAGAGAGAGAGAGAGCAGTGACAGGAAGAAAGGGAAGGGAAAAGGGGGGGCATAATGTAATGGTATTTTTGGGTGTTGGGGCCGGGGAGAGATATTTGGCGTAGGGAGGGGCGCGTAGCAGCTCCCATCATGGAAGTATGCTATCTCTTCTCTCTCTGGTAATAAGTGTGTTGATAAAGACAGGTCATGGGGTGTTCTCCGTTCCATAAAAATCTCAATTTTGTGGCCATTAAATGTAGGGGTGAGAATGTGTCATGGTCGATTGGTCCGGTTCCATCAGATCCAGTAGAAAACCAATAAATATTTAACGGTTCTGAAATAAATTAAAGAACTAGAAACATAACCATTACAAGTATAGACCAAACCAAAATCGATCCTGCCTTATTCGGTTCGGTTCCGGTTCGGGTCCGGTTCCATCCAATAATATTTTAAATATTTTTATAAAATATAAAATTACAAACAAAAGTATTTATTTAAATAACCATAACTTCATTATGCTTTTAAGTCAGAAAACAAAAATAGTATAAAACAGTTCAAAATTGACTCCTTAAATGATATTACATCAACCAACTCTAATATTGCAATTAACAACTCATAAAAGTTAGAATCATAATGGGATAAACAATAAAAAAATGAATAACGAAGAACTGAAAAGCATCATAATGGATAACAATAAGAAAAATTAAACTGATAAAAATTTGGCTAGAAAAAGAAATGGAAACGGTTTTGATGGAAAAGATGATAGAGTAATCATAAATATCTATAGGAAGTGAAAATATTTTTTGGTGGGAGAGAAAACTATAAGTAATACGTGTAGGTTGAATTAATATTCTAGATTAAATCATGTAAGTGTATATATATATATACAAAAATACATATAAGATATAGATAATCAGATTTCGGTTCGGTTCGGTTTGAACCATGGTTTGAAATAAAACCGATAACCGAACCCAGTTTTACCGGTTCTTAATTTTTAAAAACCAAAACATAACCATTAAACCATTAGAGCAAATCCAAAAATGCACGGTTCGATTCGGTTCGGTTCGGTTCGGTTTACCGATTTTCGAATTTTTTTGGACACCCCCACTTCAATGGATAGAAATATTTACAGAAAATTGGGGTATTCAATGAACATGTCCACTTTTATCATCTTTGTGGTTCCGTGAATACGAACTGGAACTTGGATTCTATGAGCTATGCATTCATTGAATAATTCTTTGCATGAACGGAAAAGTGACAAATAGTGTTATTCTAAAAAAGAGATTGCAATTCAAATCATGTTTTGAAGATTGTTTGATTCAGTTTTTAGAATTAATTTTGTAAATATTTTTACCAATGTTGTTTTTTTAGAATAAAAACATTCATTGTTTTGATATATTTTTTATTTTTTAACAAAAGCAATGTTTGAGAATTTGTAGATATTTTTTTAATATTTTTATGAAAAATGAGCTATTTTTTTAAAAGATATATTTTTCAAGGTACTGTGGATGACAAGAATTGAATATGTAAAACATTTGTTCAAGTTTAAAAAAAAAATCACTAAAGACCAAATATTTAGCTAATTTATCGAGTAAATTTTTTTTTCAAATTAAATAAAAAAATTTATATTTTTAAATCTCTCTCAAATATAAAATTTTGATCAAACGATTAAAGAAATTAATCAAGACGGAAAAAACTCAAAAAATAAAGAAATTAAAAATTCTCAAAAAAAAAAATTCCGATTTGGGCATTAATACGACTTGGAGCTTCTCCAATTATTGCTATCTAGGCTGATATTGCCGTAATTTAGTACAAAGCTTCAAAATTACTGCTTTAATAGTCTATTATTTTAGAACCATATTTGGCACAAGATTCAGGTGTGGCTAAATTTTGACAAAAAAGTCCTCTCTCTCTCTCTCTCGTGATAGAGCCCACAAAAAGCATTTTGATTTAACTTTTTTATGAAAATAGAAAAAACATTTATACTGTTAAAATAATATTGCTAAAATAAAAGAATGGGTAAATTTCACTTATCTCCATTGAGATTTCTAACAAATATAGTCACATCTCCTGTACTTTTAAAAATAACACTGACCTTCATCGCTTTTGAAAATCAATGTCAAGATTTTTCATTACAGTTCATTTTTGTGCAAAAATGACCAACGTGTCCTTTAATCTTGGGCTTAAAAAAAAATCAATACACCTATTAAGATAAATTAATATTCTCTTTTTTTCTTAAAAAACTATATATAATATAAGACATAAATATTTTTAAATTTTTCAAACTATCTTTCACTATTTACGGTAAGAATTCATTTGAGTTAATCTATGACTAAAATTCCATTTGAAACTATTTCTTTTCCCCACCAAAAAAAAATATCACCTCTTTCTGCTTAAAGGTATGGGGTCCACATAAATTGTGATTCAATGGCAAAAAAACTTCTAATGATGAACATATTTTTTATCCATTTGATCATTTTTTTAGTAGAACCCACACCAAAACTAAAAAAACAAAACCCAAAAACAAAACATTTCTTAAAAAAGAGAGAACACTACATGCGGTGAGTGGATATAGGTGCAATAGTGGTAGTGGAGCAAGAGAGAGAAAAGTGAAAGAGAGAGAGAGAGAGATGCGGTACTTGCGGTGGCAGCGAAGGTGAGTTGCGATTCAAGGCAGAGGCGGTGGTGGGTAGGAAGAGAGAAAGAGGAGTGGGAGAAAGAAAGGCGGTACCTATGATGGCGGTTTGCAGCAGTGACGCGTTGCAATGTTGGTGGTGACTTGCGGTGGTGGTGGTGACTTGTAGAAAGAGAGGGAGAGGGGGAAAGAATGAAAAAAATGAGGGAGAAAAAATAGGTGTTTTAGTGGGTGTGAGTCTCACTAAAAAAATGATCCAATGGGTAAAAAATATGCTCAATTTTAGAGTTTTTGGGTAATTTAATGACAACATATATGGGGCCTACACCTTTCAGAGGAAGAAAATGATTTTTTTTAAGGGAAAAAAAAGTCTTATGTGAAATCTCAGTTATTGAATTTATTAAAATGTATTCTCACTGTAGATAGTGGGAGATATTTTAAAAAATTCAAAAATATTTATGTATTATATTATATATTTTATTTTTATTTTTTTATCTCTCTCTATATTTTTTAAGTATTAACGAAAAAATATACTTAAAAAATAAATCTATTTTATCAATATTTTGTTTAAAAAACTAATCTAAATATTTTACTTTTTAAGTACTCTGAAATTAAACCTACTTAAAAATAAACTATTTATCAATTATTTTGAAAAAAAAGAGAGAATATTTATTTATTTTAATGAGTGTATTGAGAAAAAAATTAAAAGACATAAATCAAATGACAAGTTTGTCGATTTTTTACAAAAATGAGCTTTATGGGGGAATCTTGACATTAATTTTTAAAAGTAAGAAATGTCAATGTTATTTTTAAAATTACAGGAGAGGTGATTATATTTGTCGAGATAACAAGTGATGAGAAGTCAGTATTATTTTTTTAAAACTATAAGGAGGTGAAGTCAAATAAATTTCCCCTGAAATAATTTGACAGTGTTGATTGTTAAATTTAATTTAGCTTTATCAACCCATTTATACAGTATACTTGTCTCGTGTTGTTTCCAATAACCAAACACTTTGTCCGGCGATGGACCACCTTCTATGCCCAACGGGGCTCAGGATTCTTCATGCTTTTGAAACTGTTGTTTTGGTCCGGCCCACAGGAAGCCCACCAAAGATGGATAGAAAAATATGGGGAAAAAAAATTCATATTGTTTTGATATTCAGTTATTACGAAAATTATAGAATACTAAAATTTAACTTTCCACCACAATACATTTTTTTTCAAAGGACACAACTTACTTGAAGTTAATGTGTTTGGACTGCAGTCTAAGCATTTGAGGCTCTTTTTGGGATTCATTTTGATTATTGGAATTATTTACATTGTAGACCTCATTAAGAACTTTAATACTGTAAAAATCATTTTGATATGTGCTTACAGACTCTCTCTCCCTTTTCTACAATATCCAATTTATATAAAAATAAATTAGTATAATCTTGTATGCATACTTATTTATTAAATTATAAAACAGTATTGAGCCGACATCAATTTGTATCCGATCAGTATTGATTTTTACGATGAAATCTACAATATAAACAATTTGAATTATCAAAATGTACTCAAAATAGAGCCCAAAATACTTAAACTACATTGTATAGTCCAAATACATTTGCTTTACTTGAGTTTGGTTTGTTATTTATTCCACTGCAACTTGCTCCTTTTCAGTGTACGAGTCCTTGTTATTTGGCAAATGAGAGAGAGAGAGCTCTTCTATGGAAATGAATTGATTGGTAAAAGAGCTGCGGGACAAGAGCAAACTGGCTGTACTTGTGAGCATAGGCACACCTGGTTAACTAGTTTTCGGATCAGGTTCCCCATACTGCTTGGGCAATGGCTTGGGCTCGTATGCGAAAGAGTCCACTCTATAAATTGCTACAATTGGCAAGGCTAATAAGGTGCCCACAGACAAAGATGCTTGTAGCTAAGAAATGTGGGCCAAAGTGAAAGGAAAAAACTCTTAATTTGATGAAAAAAACACATATCCCAACATGCATGACATTAAAAGGTAATGTTATGTCACAAATTCATTTGTTGGTACCGCGCAATTTACTCTTACAGGGGTCATTGTAGTCTTTTACTCCTATTTTGGGGTGAATCTATTTGGACCCAAAAAGTCTCTCAAGCCCCATTTTTTTCCTTCTTATTTTGGTAAATTTCACTGACCTCCCTTATAGAATTTGAAAAATACATTTGCATCATCTATATTTTTTAAAATAGCACTAATATCTCTTACATTTGAAACTATTATCAAAATTCTATTCGGAACTAATTTTTTAACAAAATTAATAATAATACCTTTATTTTTGAGCTTTCATATTTTTTTTTCTCTAGATTAACCTTATTTTTTTAATAAATTTATCTTTTAAGTTTACTTTGATTAGGAATACTTTAAAAATAAAAAAATTAGATTACTTTTTTTTTAA
>CM018893.1:9022106-9032106 GCA_009663005.1 Actinidia chinensis
ATTCAACGGGAAATTATTTATTTAAATTTTCGACCGTCGTGTTTGAAAAATTTTGACCAGTTTGGAACCAACACATATGGACGGTTCCAATTTCAAAGTGATGGCCCGTTTGGTACAATGACTGTGTCTGTAAATATTAAATTTGCTTTTATATTTGTCAATTGTGGTTTTGGTCTTTGGTTTATTATGTGCAAAATATAGTTTGCCCATACCATGGGTATTGACTTTGAATTGTTTTGAGTAAAACGAAATTTTATTTCTATAAAATACTCTAGTTTTGTGATACTAAATTTATTCAAGTATGTTAATTTTGCAATCATGCTGCAATTGAGATATGTGTTAACTATAGTTTTCTAATATTTTTGGGCCACATAAAATAGAATTTTGAGTTGAGGTCAATGTTGAGTCTCAAAATATGCAATTGCATGATCGAATTTACTAGATGAAAATATGGTTATTGTCCTATTATATTCAGATTTTTTAAAAGGAGTTATTGATGGTAAATGAGTATTTACAAGTAAATACCAAATGGTACTCAAACTGAATTTAAACAAAAGGTGTGACCCTTGGGTTTAAGCAAAGTTCAAATTGAATTTTATTACGTTTATTTTGCAATGCAGGGATAAGATAATTTCTTATATGTTATTCTTGAATCTATTTTCATCCTTCATGTGGATGAAAAGATTTATAAAAATCTCAAAAGTGAGATGGTGTGACTACAACCGCTAGATCAGATAATTACTATTATATGCTAATTTTAAATTGTAGTTGAAAAAGTAATTATCAATGGTTACAAAATTAAAAACCAAAAGGTTGTGAAACATTTTGTGGTTTAAACTAAGAAGTATAATTCTTGGTTTTATATGAAAATGTGCATTTTTGCACTAATGTCACAAAGATATAAAAATCCCATCTTAAATCCATTGTTTGTAAACCAAAGGTAGAAATATAGAAAAGGACATAGCATCAACTCGGTGTTAGATGTATTGTTCTACATATTATTCTGTTATGCTAGAATTTTTTTTTTAATGTATATATATATTCATATGGATAAAGAGAGAGTGGGTTTTCATATCTTAAGAGATGAATTAAGTAATCGAGACGTTAAGTTATAGATGATATTCTACGGATTAGATTTAACTGAGTAGATAACAAAGGAGGTAACAGTGGTATGAATTTAAAAAAAAAAAAAAAATTGGATGATTGCATTTAAATTAGAAAAGATGGACTCATGGATTTAAATAAAAGGTGCAACGAAAACAGATACAAAGTTTTCGCGGTTATGTTTGAATACCGTTTGACAGGAGTTGTTATTTTCCGTTTTAAATTTGCTATCGATCGCATGGTTTTAAATTTTGAATTCCACCGAGTGAGTTTTTTTTATTTTTATTAAGATTGACTTTTTTCTTTGTGTTGAATTGAGTATATGTGTTGGGTCGGGCTTGCTAATATTTGTTTTTATTAACATGCTATATGGCTCATCAGTGATATTATGTTTCTTATCATATTGGAATAGTAAACAGGAACAACATGATTGGGGTGTCAATAACTAAGAACACTCGCAAATTTGGATGGGTTTTAGCCAAAATCATGGATTGGGCTTACAGGAGGTTATTGCCAAATCAACATTTGTTATTGCAAATTAAGTTCTAGGAAAAATATGTGATTGAACATTTAGTCCAAGGCAACGTGAATTATGTATATATGAAGATATTGAATAACTTATTTGTAAAATTAAATTTGATAAAAGTGATAAATGTCAAATATATGTAGAAGCGAAATGAAAATAAAACTTTTTTCGTTCGGTAAGAAAATCAACAGAATCTTTGGAGTTAATTCACACAAAATGTGTGATTTAAAATTAGTACAAACAAGAGGCGATAAAAGATATTTTATAACTTTATCGGATAATTGTATAGATTTGTTATTTTACTAATGAGAAGTAAAGATAAGGCGATGAAAAATTTTAAGTTTCAAAAGCCGAAGTGAAAATCAATTAAGCAAAAAGATTAAAATTCTAAGAAGTGATAGAGGTGAGTGAATTATGAATCCCATTTAAAGAATTATGTGCGAAAAATGTTCTACACCAAAAAACTGCACCATATTCTCCTCAATAAATGAATTGCCGAAAGAACAAAATAGAACTTTAAAGAATGATGAATGCTTTATTGTAAATTTTGGACTTACACAGAATTGTGGGGGGAAGAGAGTTTTAACCGCCAATCATTTTCTTAAATAGAAGAAATTTTTTTTTTTTTTTTTTTCTTTTTTAGGTAAGACTCCCCATGAGTTATGAAAAGGAAGAGAGATTCCTTAAATACTTCAAATGTGGGGATGTGGTGCTAAAGGTTATTATACCTGCTCCTAAGAAAGTTAGGATTTGTCCTAAAATGGTGATTGTGTATTTAATTGGAATAGCCACAAAAATAGTGGCAATAGATTTTAGTACAAAAATCTAAATAAAATTATCGATATACATGAGAATACTATTATAGAGTCAAGAAGCATATTTCTTTGAGAATGTATCCTTACAAAGAAGTACGAGGAAATGAATTCCTCAAAAGATCTCATGAGGAGATAGATGAGTCCAACACATCACCGAAAGAGGAAAACAATACTAAGACAAGTAAAAGAGAAAAAATTACTAAGTCTTGGTCCAGATTTTATAACTTATTTATGGAAAGTGCCGCCGCAAAGTTTTAAAAAAGCTATGTCTTGTCCAGAGGAACCTCAATGGAAAGAAGCGGTAAATCGTGGAAATAAATTAATTCTCCCAAATCACACTTGCGGAATTGGTGGATCTTCTCCTGGAAATAAAACCACTGGATATAAGTGGATTTTTAAAAGGAAGTTAAAATGATGGGTCTATAGATAAGTATAAGGAGAGACTTGTAGTACAAGGTTATAGACCAAAAGGAGAGACTCGATTATTTCGATACTTACTCTCTTCTTACAAGAATTACATCCATTAGACGTTAATAGCATTTGCTGCTATAAAAAAATGGAATTCATCAAATGGAGTAAGACAAGCCTTCCTAAATGGGGAATTGGAAGAAGAAATTTCATTTATACCTTTTTAGAGCAACCCGAGGGTTTTCAAGGCTCCTGGGAAAATGGGAACAAGGTGTGTCAAATTGTAATAATCTTGATGGATTAAAACAAGCCACTAAAAACAATGGCACGAAAATTTGACAATGTCATGATTTCAATGATTTCAAAATAATGAATGTTGACAACTGCGGTATGTCAAAACTACTGAAAAGGATATGTCACTTGTTTGTTGTATGTAGATGATATGGTATTATTGGAAGTAATAAGTACATGATCATATCTACTAAAAAATCTTTTTAATGTCAAAGTTTGACATGAAAGATTGGTGTTGCAGAGATCATTTGGGAATAAAATCGAAAAAACACCTGCGGGATATTCTTGTCACAATCAAATTACGTGAATAAAATTTTAGAGCAATTTGACAAGGAGGGGGAGAAAAAGCCAACATCTACGATAGATGTAAAACTTTACATTAACAAAGAATACTGGAGAAACAGTATCCCAATTATTATACATCAATGATTATAGGCAGTATTAAATTACTAATGAATTGGGTAAAACCTTTTTTGAAGTGGTATAAGCCACATGTGCGTAGAAAAGGAAACCTTTTGTGACCTACCTATTCCTATGAAGTAACAGTGGTGGCTGTATGAGCAATTAGGTAAGCATAGAATTTTAATGACACTTGTATCCTGAATATTCAAGTGGGTATTGCCGAGTACTCTTGAACAAGATGTCACCTATGTGAGTGTGGATTGGTGCGTTCTATGAGAATTTTGGCTGAATTTTCTAGAGCACTCATAAAACCAGGTGTGTTCAGGGGCCAAAATGGCACAAACATGAGAAACCAAAAGTGTTCAGAGGGTTATCGTGTGCCTATTGTTGTCTTGGTTTACACTCAAAAGTGGACAGTTCAAGGGCACCATGTTCTAATGTTTGGCGCGTAAATCCGATAGTATGTCACTAAGGAGGTTCAAAGCCGAAAGATACCTCTCCTGATGGCGGTACTTCTCTATTCTCGCTCTCTCTTAGGATGTGCATTTCATTGCATCTGTACCCAATTTCAATTTCCATTAATGTGGGGGATGTTAGAATTGGGTCAATTGAATGAGAATTGTTCTCAAATTATAAAGGAAAATTACACTTTTTTCCTGAATTTCTTTACTTAGCAAATGGTCACAACAGTTAAGCTTTATGCCAATGGTGTTTTTGGCCGAATGGGTGCTTATGCCTCTTTAAGAGGTGTGATATTCCAAAGGCACCATACCTTGTCTAAGAGGTGCAATATTCTATTAAATCCATGATCATTCATCATTTAAGAGACATTAAAAAATTAGAGATGAAAGTGTTTTAACGTGCATAACATCATTCTGCATTAGATACAATTTTTGTAGAGAGAGATGAAAACACTTAAAGGTCCGCCGTGATCTTCTGATTGGAGTACTACTATCCGAGATCGAAGCTGTGTATCCTGGGAGTCGTAAAGCATATTCCGGGAGTACCAAGTGCGGGATCGTCACACGACCTAAGGATACTGAATCTAATTCAGGCTCAGCCATATAAATTCTGTTCCGTATATTATTTGTAGTTGCCTGATTACCTCCTTTTTTATGTTCTTTCTTCTACTTTTTTATGTGTTTAACGAATTCTACAATTCTATTGAAAACTTTATATTGTTTTTAAAGAAAAACCTAACAATTTTTCCAACAATAACAAGTAGGAAACAAGCATTTGGAAAGAGAGAATGAGGAATGAGGACAGGATTTCACTATCGCTACATTCTTTAAAATCCCAAAGCTCTTCGTAAAACTAAACGAGTGCATGAATCAAAGAGGACTAATTAGTATGGTCACAAAATGGCTGTCCGGGCCATCATCCTAGTATTTTCAGTGCATGCATGCCTAAAAATTTGTACACAAACCATATACGTGACATGGTTTTTTTCAGACGGTAAGATGCAAGCTATCATGTACAAGTTCGGTCACCTGGGTCCAGAAAGCTCAATCGGTTCTATAACGAAGGAAGATTCTTCATGGACGCTGCTGTAGGTTCTTGAGAAACTACAAGTTCGTCCTTCACAACTGTTGTTTCTAACCTGCAATTCATCCATGGGTGCCGGTTGTCCAGAGATTGTTTCTAGAACCTTCAAAACCTCAGACATCTTTGGCCGGAGGTTGGGGTTTGATTGAGTGCAACGCAGGGCAAGTTCTACTGTAGATCCCTATCGACGAGAACTTCCAATTTTTTCTCCTCGTACAAGGTCCTAACCTGCAGTATTCAACAGATAACATGGTGTGTGAAACTCGCAGACAAAAGGAAATTCAAGAATAACAATGTTTAGCGGGGTGCTTTTCATCATCAAGTAAATTAGAGGAGACGGGATATGGAGTATAAGCTAAGCAGTTTTGCTATTCTAATATACCAGTGTAGCAAATGAAAACACAAATGTACAGGTTTTAATTTCAGGAAGCTGACGCGGACACTCGGGCATAGTTTGATTTGGTAGGATTAAGGAGAATTCCTATAATAGACAAAGCTCCCTTGGTATAGATTCACAACCCGGGCACGTTTAACTTTCAAAAAATGGGAAAAGTATAGATAAAGTGTGTAGCACAAATCCAAATTACAATTAAAACCAAGTTTGTTTACGGCAGTTTTCAATAATTTAACTAGACCTAAATTTTTTTCAATGGAATAACGAAACGACCACCTTACACAACCAAAAGAAGTACTAAAATGCAGACTAAACACAAACTTACGTACCCAGTCAAGGATCATCCCCTTTCTGAACCTGACCATTTCCAGCATCTAATGCCTTGTGTTTGGCCCTGTCACGAGTTCCAAAAGCAGTATAACCAAATCCAAACACAATCAGTTTTGCTCCTCAAGAAGTAACCGGTTGAAAGATATTCGGGGGCATGTGTCCAACAGTGCCCCGCCAGCAGTTTGAGGTCTTTGTGCCACATGGGAATCTCTAAGATCTAACAGCTTTAGTAAGACCAAAATCCCCAACAATTGCTTCGAAACTCTCATCAAGCAGAATATTTGCAGCTTTGACATCCCTGTGAATTATTTTTGGATTGCATTGCTCATGCAGGTACAGAAGTCCGCGGGTGGCACCAACGGCGATGCGCGTGCTTTTGTCCCAATCCAAAGATGGCTTGTCATGACAAAGATCTGTTATTAGAACAAGACAGTTGGAGGTATCTGAATTTAATAACTCGATCCTATGTAATTTAAGTCCCCATAAGATTGAAATTTGTTAAATTAACAACCATACTATTTCTTCCTTGTCATCATTTCTTGAATACTGGAATAAACCCAAGCCAAGCCACAGTTGTTGAAGAAAGGTAATATCAAGTCCCACGAATAGAAAATGGATATTTACCATCCTATAAGCTTTACCTTATTACGAAGAAATTCCTATTTTAATTGAAGAGGAGAAAAAAGAAAACTAATCATTCAGTCACTTTATGAAGAGGATTTTTGTTGGCAATCCTATTTAGCTGCAACGGCCGCTGTTTCTATCTTGAAAGTTATGTGAGGGTTTGTCACAACTTTTACTTTTGTCTTATGTGCGAAAATCCACTTTAAAAAGTTGAAAAAAAATGAATTTTTAGAAGGTCCATTTTGAAGTTTTTACAACTTCTGCTTTTAAATAAGGAGTGTAACGTCATTTCACTAACAACAATCACCCTTGATATACCATATCCATGTGAACTTCATGTTTGAAATAATAAAAATTTCATGAAATTAATTCTCTGTTTATTTCCATGAAATTAATTATCTTCAACAAAATTAAACAAATTATATTACATAGACAATTTGGATGGTTTGGCAATCTAGCGCCTGGACCATTAGGGCAACATTTCAGATAGTTCAAATAAATGTACTTTATTTGCAATTTGCTGCAAACAAACAAATATCCTACCCCGAGTTGGAACACAGCATGAAAACATACCTCTCCAAGGGCGAGCAGCAACACTCCCCATTTTGGCAGATAGGATAGACAAGCACTCTCATTAATCTGTCATGCCGAATCCATAAAACGCATAAAGTTTCGTTGCAAACCAACATATCATCTCAACTTCCGTTTGAAACTGGACTTCCCTGTGAAATTTGGAGCCTGTCCAAGCCTTGGACTGCCACCACTATCGCTGTTTGGAAGATGTCCTTTATAGACAAACTCCAAATCCACCTTGTCCAAGGATGTTCTTCTTCGAACTCAGTTGCTTGGATCAATTTGCAGTTATCGGAAAGAAAATTCTGAGTGACCAATATCAAAATCATAGTCGTGCTGTACGGCATATTCCGATTATTCGTCCTTCAATACTGTTCGTATATACATGCCCCATTACAAAGTGAACCTGTGCCATGGGGAAGTACCATATGATGTAAATAGAAGACGTGATCTTACGCAATGCCCCAACAGACGAGCAGCGTGATGGAAACAACAAATGTGTGCAAGTGACTCCTATAGGCAGCAGAACTAACCCTATCGACAATGATTGGCTTACTGTCCGATATGAATGTGTCTCTGGCAAGTGAAGAGAGCCTGTGGTTTAAGTCCATATGGTGTGCTGTGCTACAGCCGGGACAAACCATGAAACTTACCATTGATAGGTTTTGCAACCCCATGCAATCTTGCGGCTTATAATGAGAAGCAGCGAAAGCCGTTCCCTGTAATTCGCAATGAATTGTACTCAGATGCTGAAAACAAACAACTGTAAAAAAAATTCTAAGGCGCATCACAGAAATGACATACAATGTTTGGTACAAAATAAACCTGAAGTAAATACCTACACACAATAACTGATTTCAGCTGAAATCTCCTACACCTGACACAACTTTGTCCTTCAGTGTTTCTCTCATCTTTTTCATGCATAAACTTTGGGCATAAGAATGATACATCATCGTGGAGTTAGATTCTTGAACAAGAAGGAGGTTAGATACGACTGAGGGAATCGATAGACTTGTGACTTGTTGCTTGGAATGTTGATTTTGAACTAAATTGCTTTAGGTAAATTAATTAAGGCATTTCATATTTTCTAACGAGGCAATTTCAAATTTACTGTAGCAACACTCGACAATCAATTTATTTTAATCCCCAGTTTGGGACCACAACTAAAACAACACGACTCCATCTGTATGCCCAGATATGAAGTACTGGAGAAGAAAATGATTCCTTTGGCATGAACAAGCATCAGATAGAGCATGGATCTCATTGCATATTTGCAACTAAATTAAATAAAAATAAAACTTGGCCCAGACATTTCGAAGTACAAAAATACTCCGGAGATTCACTGATGGAATTTAGCAAGGTTTTCCAAAAATTAAATGTGGAAGGCCAATCTAACCTGTCCCGTGTTCATTTTATAAAATGAAATCCCTTGTCATATTTTAAGAAGAATATTCAGCAATTTTTTGTGCCTCAGTAACATAATAAACTTGATATCCAATGGAATACATACAAGAATGAAAAAAAATAACCTGTCAGAGTTGCAAACAGGTCTGGGAATCTGTTCCAGATAACTTATTTCGCAAGCCCGCCTGAAACTTGTTGTTGCAGATAATTATTTAAGACTAAAAAATCATGAAACCCAATGTTAAACCAGTTAGAATACATTGGATACCCATTGAAACTGTCAAGCTGCACTCACGAGTAATTTAGATGAGTCAGGAAACCAAGAAGCTTGTGTAATTTTCACAAGTGACTGATTACCCCTACCCTAAGGTCAAATGTTTCTAGTTCTGACAGTTCCCATCTCAGATGAGACGGGACCAGATAACTGTTGTTCTGCAATAACCTGCAATGAATGGAATCTGAAAGGGTTTACTGATCCATAGAATGTTTAATTTTCCCATAACATAGAAACCCACCGATGTGTGCATCGGTAGACATGTAATAAAACGAGATTTAAGAATTTTGAAAATTAACATAAATTTCAAATCAACAGGATCAACCTCTGAACTTAATGGAATGTCAGCTATGTCGCCTAGAAATTCCATTACCAGAAATAAGAGCCCTCAAAACAATAGAAGCTTAAAAGGAAGTGTAACTTTTGAAACAACTGAACGGGAAGAAGGTCTAATATGGTATGATGAATCTGCTTTCTTTTTCATTCTCTTCTTTTCTCCTCAATTCCCCCCCCCAAGCCCCCAAGAGAAAACTGCCACTATCTAAGTAGTTATACAGCATGAGAGGAGTAGTCTGAGATGGTTTGGCCATGTGAAAAAGGGGATATCATGAGACTCTAAAATAGGATGCATTGACCCCTACTAAAAATATAAAACTAAACAAATATAGCATAGCAGTTCACTCATCTCATCTTCTGATTGAGCCCTATTTGCGGTATGCAGTTTTTGTTCCTATTAAGGAAATATGCTAAAGGATTAGTCGACACCAAATTTAATTATTTGTTTGGAATTTCAAAAAAATAGTGAGTATCTGTTTTAACCAAAATAATCTCATTTTCCCCGGACGGGTCCCTTAAGCTTGACAATTCCAGAGCCTACAGTTGATATAAGAAAAAAGGCTCGTTAAATAATGTTTAGCAACGCACAAACTCACCTTATGAAGAGTTATCAATTATCAATCATCCATGCTCTATCTCAATGTTGTTAGCCATCACAAATTTGACGCATTTATAATCTTTTTTTTTTCTGGTTTGCATAATGTGTTGTTTAAGTTAAGCTGAGGTTAAAACTTCGAATTAATCATCCTGGCCAGAAGGTTGTCCTCTATATGACCAGTTATAGCAATGTTGCGACATCAAACGCCTAACAGTAACTTGATTATCCAATGTGAAATACCACATCCCTGTATAAAGAACAGTAAGAGACAACAAATTTCTCTTTAAAATTTAAGAAACCAAAATAAAATGACCCCAGAAGCAAAGAACTCCCACTGGGTGATAAATAGTAATGGAAGTAGCAATGAGAGATTGAA
>CM018893.1:9157106-9164606 GCA_009663005.1 Actinidia chinensis
GGTCACAAGCAGGTAGTAGCTAAATTGTGGTTGAAGGAACAGGAGAAGAAAGAAGAACCAGCAAGTAATGGAAAATCAAGATCCTCAATCAGTCAATCCTGGAACAGAGCAACAGAGCTCTATGCTTCCGAAAATCTGGTTGGGACCTCAAAATCTCCAGAGGCAGGGGAGGAGGTGGCCACTCCCAGTCCAGATATTGGCCCAAATGAATCAAATCCCCAAACCTAAAAAGCCTGGAAACTGCCCCTGTCACATCCCTAGTCCAGAAGAAATAAGCTTGTGCTCTCCGAAAATAATGGTTGGGTTGGGACCCTCAAAAAATCTCCATAGGCAGGGGGGGTGGCACTCCCAGTCCAAAAAATTGGCCCAAAGACAATCCAGTCCCCAACCTAAAAGCCTTGGAAACTGCCCCTGTCATAGCCCCCCCCCAGTACAAGGAAATTTTGGAGATGCCCCGAACCCGATCACAGCCCCCAACACCGAAACAACCTCAAGATCAACCCCCAATAAGCAAGTTGGGAGATGTGAAAATGTACAGTCAACAAGCCAAACAGATTGCCAACGAAGAATTAGAAGTAAAGCTGCATAAACCATCCAAAATCCTAGGTACCACAGCAATTGGGAGACTGAAGAAGGGTCATGCTTATGTCCAGAAGGCAAGACATCCCTGCCAAGCACTAGGCAAAGTATCCTCCTCTACCATTATCCCTCCCTGGTACAGTGGGTGCCGACAGAGGGAAAAGAAGGACAAGTGAACAAGGAACAGGTGAAAAAAAATCAAAACATCATGCAGCCTTTGTGCGGAACTGGGGGATGACTCTCCCCATCCCAAACCAAACAATGATCATCTCCTCTGGAAACATCAGAGGCCTGAAAATGCCTCTAAAACAGAGAGAGATTATGAATCACCTGAGAAGAAAAAGGTGGCAATAATAATGGGATCATGGACAATAAAGCTCAGGTCATCAAGATTGGAGGGATTGCCTAGAACCAAGTTTGTGGGTTGGAGAGTAGTGACAACTCAATCATTCATCCAAATGGTCAGATCTGATTATTTGGAAAAGAGGATTGGTGACGGGCTGGATATAGTTGAAAACAACAGACCAGGTAATCCATGCCTAGCAAGTGTAAAGTTCTAATGTTCTTTTTACATTCAGGACTTGTATATGCATTTAAAACTACTATGGGGAGAAGACCCTTATGGCACAACCTGCGTAGATTTAACTCTTGTTGTTCCAGAATTCTTGGATTCTCCTTGAAAAGACTTCAAAAACAATGTGTAAAACAATGAAGAGAGAATCAATGGGCAAACCTGTTTCAATGTATGTGAAATCAGAGGAATTCAAGGGACTGTTGCTATGATCTTGGCCTCTCGGACCTTAGATCTTCTGGGGGCTTCCATCCATGGTCCAACAACAAATCTTTGGTGCCAAACTGGATAGGGGCAATGGTAAATACCACATGGACCCAACAGTGTCTTTTAGGCCAAGGCCCATTTTGACCTTCCTGTATTCACTCAGATCACTCTCCTTGCAACAGTTTTCAGTTTTGGGGGACAATGATGGGGGGCAAGCCCCTTTAAATTTTTCAATATGTGGACAAAGCCATGAAGATTTTCAAGATTATAGAATAACACTTAGGGAATGCAATGTTGTGGCTCAGGTTGTTAGACTTGCAAAAAAAAAAACTTAAAATCTCTAAAAGGGAGCCTCTCAAAAGTTTGAATAATCTCACTTCTCCCCACATTTCGGCCTCGAGAGCAAAAGCAGGTAGTAGTAGAGGAAGAGCTAGGTTTATGCCTCGCAAGAGCTCATGATAAAACACATCTGACATCTGCTTTTCAAAAAACAAGGGTCCTTGAGCTCAGATCAAAGATCTCAAACTGGCTACAGCAGAAGCGGCAAGTTTATTGCTCCAACTTGCTAAAAGCCAAGTACTTAAAAAAGCAAAAGTATCATTTTCTCCATACTTGGAAAATGGGAGCAGATCCAAACTCCTCTCAGCCAAATAGTGTTGCCTTTGTCAATTCTATACATCCTCCTGGGCACAAAAGAGGACTGCTCATAGATTAAAAGCTGAGATAGGTCTAAGGAGGCCGGAGGCTGGACCCAAGTCAGGGTAGACAATTCACTTGGCCCAGTGATCCGATCAGGAGATCAAAAATGCCCTCTTCAGGCATAGGGGAAGACAAAGCCCTGAGTCCAGGATGGCTTCACCTCTGTTTTTTCAAGAAAGCATGGGATCCCGTGGGTGGAGACTTTATAGAGCCGTGAAGGAATTTTTTGGATCAGGTCAGATCTGAGGCAAATAAACCATTAGCTTTAGCCGGATCCCCAATTCAAGGATGCAGACAAGTGGAAGATTCAGGCCTAGCTTGTTGTAATGTTAATCTATAAAGTCATATCGAAACTCATTGCCTGAGGGCTTTGCCCCTGCCTAATCAGTGTCATAATCATGCACAAGTTGCTTATGTTCAAAATAGGAAGATGTTGAGAACATCTTTTTGCTCCGGAAGCTTCTTAGGCCAGTATGGTAGAAAGGAGGAGCATCCCTCGCTGCATTTTAAATGTAGACCTTAGAAAGGCCTTGACTCGGTGGATGGGGCTTCATTCTAGAACATGTTGCTGGCCCTGAATTTCCCATCAACATTATAGGTGGATCGTTTGACATGTATCTTCATCCACCCTTATTCCTTAGCCTATAATGCTTTCTGCATGGCTTCTTCAAGGGCACAGGGGCCTTCTCAAGGCTACCCATTATCACCTTATCTTTTTTTCTATGTTTGAGTACCTCTCCGAAGCCTAGAGGACTTAAAGGAAATAAACCTTTGATTTCAAACTTCACCCTAGATGTGGTTGGACTCAAAAATTACTCATCTAGCATAGCGGATGATCTCATTCTTTTTCTAGAGGAGATCCAAATCGTTTCTTTGATCATGACAAAGCTCATCCAGTTTGGAGATCCATTTGGGAATGACTCAGGGCTAAAGATAGCTGTCCAAATCAGCTTTTTTCTCGGCAGGCATCAACCCCAGGATATGGAAAAGAAATAAGAATCAACTGGCTTTTCCCATGGTACTTTCCCCTTTAAATTCTAGGCTCTTTTAGCGGCATCAAGCTATCTCTAGTCCATTTATCCCTTCATTGACAAGATTTCAGGGTAACTTAGCGCTTGGGCAGGGTGCATCCCTTCATATGCAGCAGAACAGAGCTGATTCAAATCAGTGTTACAAGGTGTGGAAATGCCTTTTGGCTACCATTCTTCCCATATAGAAGGGGTCAGAACTAAAATCCACCAGCTTGTAGCAAAACTTCATCTGGAGTGGTAAATGCACAAGGAACAAAAAGCCTCTTGTGGCTGGAAAGACATTACTTTCCTCCAAAATAGGAAGGAGTTAGGGATTCGGAATTCAAAAAGCATGGACAAAGCATTATTATCCAAAACCTATGGGATATTCAGGCCAAAGAAGACTCCCTTTTGGTCCCAATGGGTCTCCCACCAGATATATATGAACAAAATGGGCTTCTGGGAATATAGAAGCAGAAATGAGGATTCCCCCTAGTTAAAGCAGATGTAGCCTTAAGAGATGAATTAATGGCGAGCGAAAGGCACTGAAACACTGCAAACGTCTGAATAAGTGGGCCCAAATGGTTGAGTTCCAATCCAAGCTAGCATATGGAGTTCTTCAGGGCCCAAAGGAGCTACAGGTAACATGGCCAAAAATTGGTTGGCACAATTCTATCTCCCACAAACCACTCTTATCTTATGGCGGGCCTAAAGGACCGTTCTGACCAGGACAAAAACTTTGAGATTCAGAAGATCAGTCATGCCCATTGTGCGCAATGTGAATCTGAGAAATGAAACCATTTTTTCGCTGTCAAGTAGGAAACCAGATATGGACAAAGATTAAAGGCTTGGTTGGTATTTCTTGGGCCATGAACCACTTTAAAAGAAGCGTTAAAAATGGCTGATCAAAGAGGCTAGTAGAGGCACAAGATTACAAGCAAAAATCAAGAAAATCAGTCTAGTATGCACGAATATCATTATTTGGGGGGGGCCCGAAACAAAAGAAATTTTTGAAGGCAAGAAGATAGAGCACCGGAGGCGCATCATCAGGCGAAATTCATTCAAAATCCATGTTTACTAGAGCAATATATTTGTCCTGATTAAGGCCTTGATGTTTGTTTTGGCTGGAGTTGGGTTGTGGCCCTAGCCTAAATCTTGTTATTGGAATGTTCGTTGGCTTATCTTCAGTTGTGGCATTTGTTTCTCCTGGAATGTCAGCGTATTATTACTGTACATTCACTTTTGAGTAATACAAACTTATTACGAGGAAAGAAAAAAAAGAGTAAGGTTAAAGATCTCTAAGGCCTCCGTTTGGTAATGCTTAAAAAGCTAAGGCTTTTTTTAAGCTTGGTACCAATATAAAGCTAAGAATTTTTGATTTTTTGGTTTTTGTTAGCTACTTTAGCTTAAAAACTAAGCAAAAAAGCAAAATAAGAAAAGCAAAAAAAACCAACTCTGATTGGCTTTTTTGCTTATTTAAGTCAAAAAGCCAGAAAGAAGGAAAAAAAAGCTTGAAAAAAAAGCTTGTGCCCAAAACGGAAGGCCTAGTATTGTTTGGAGAAAAAGAATAAAAAACACCTTATGGTCAACCAAAAAAAAACATAAACAGCTTGCAAAGCAAAAGGGCGCATATGAGTCAAGATTCCCAATTTATGGTTGACCACGTCTGTTAGAAATACACCACGTTTAGTCCTCGTTTGGCTCAGGTCTTTTTGATGTTTTTTTATTAAAACATCCTGAATTTTTTTAGTGTGTTTAGGGTGAGTTTTTTTAATTTTATTTTTAAATGAGTTTGTGAGAGTTTTTTTTTTGAGTAATTTTTTTTATCTCACTATACCTTTTTAATCCAAAAGCATAAAAATATATTTTTTTCTGCTATCCCAAATGGCCTTATTAATTACTGCTGCTAATCTTAGTCACATAATTCGTCTATCGAGGGTCTCGCTCCAGTTCTCAAATCGTGAATTAGTGGAAAAAGTTCGCGAATTTTAGTTTTTGAGAGCGCAAATTAACAAATTTTGAGAGCGCAAAATTTAAAAGTACTCAAAATCAATTTTTGAGAGCACTAATGTGTTCGTATCAACTCGAAGAGTCCTAATAATCAAACACAGACGCCACAAAATGACACACGCTTGCTCATGCGCCGCCAGACTATCGGCGCGTGAGATCTACTCTCTCACACACGCCTCACGTGCCAACAGAGGTAGACAGTGAGTGGGCTCACGCTCCTCACGCGCCCACGCTGCACACACTATGTTGGCACTCTCTGACTGATAAATTACACTTTCAGTCCTGAAGTCTCTTTGATGATAAATTACATTTTAGTCATTGAAGTTTTATAAAAATAAAGTCCCTTAACTTTGATAAATTACAGTTAGTGACTTTAAACCAACTTTAAAATTTTAGATCAATTTTTTAAAATTAAAGATCCATTTAATTATATTTACTTAGTATTTTAAAATTAAAATTCAAATATATGGATATATTTTGATTTAAAAAATAATATATAAACGCTCTCGATCATATGAATTTGAAAAAGTTGTACTCGCGTTCCCGTTCCTAGGAATTGGGGACTTAGCTTCAACTTCTATTATGGGTTTGGATTTTTTTTGTTTTCACCTTAATGGTAGAGTAATACTTGGGCCAAGTTTGGCTGCTTTTTTTGAGTTTTTTGAGTTGTTTTGATTTTTGAGTTTTTCCATATTTAGTGAACTTTTTAGCTTTCATACTTAAAGAGAGTAGTCTGAAAGTGTAAATGTTTTTATCTAATTTGAGAAACAATTCAATAAAGACAAAACGAAATCACTACATTTTCAGAAATCTCTCATCAAGAGAAACAAGAAAAATATATAAACTTTAATCAAACAGTGAAAAAAAACTCAATAAAGTCAAAAAAACTCAAAAACGAAGTGGCTAAAAAGTCTGAAAATAATATGGGCCAAACTAGGCCTTAATTTGTGGGTTATATATATTATAGTAGTGTAAAATATAAATAATACATGATTGTTGGTCATTTTGCTATTCCACCGAAGTATGAAAGGATAGTGAACTTCGGTGGGTTCTCGAATCGGGCAACCATGGACATCACACATGGTCTGGTTTGTGTCATCGACAACATCACGATCCATTTCCCCTCTGAAAGCGTGTGGGGTTGGCGGGAAAGCGCTTGAAGCCAAAGACAATCAAGAATTGGGTGTGCATGGTAGCTCACCGCGTCATACTGACCGGTTGTGCGATCAAGTCACATGTACAAGTTGCCTAAGAAGATGGCGCCTAATGGCGCTGTCTCCTTGGCACAGATGCACGACTAGGGGAAAGACCAACTGATTGAGCCCATCGCCGTGAGAGCTTGGGAGGATAAAGAAAGATAGGAAGTAAGATAAAAAGCCAGGGAAGTACGCCGTTCTCAGCACCCAGAATATAGCCGTCACCAGAAGAAGAAAGTCTTTAAAACAGAAACGCAACCAGGATCCATAAGTAGACTTGTTCTGCTTGGGAGCCTTATTAGGTACGTCACCATTCTTGTCGTAGATAGATCCCACTTGTCCAAAATCGACGAGTGCCTTCCTCAGCGCTGTGACGATGGCTTGACTGTCATCCAATAATGTACCAGGGTTGAAAACTTGGAACCTCGAATGGGAAGCTTCATCTACACCATATCATCTTCTAGGGTAGGGGTAAACTCTCCCCACCTCGCAATGAAAGTATGAGTAACACGATTCCAACGACTGATGATTTCGGCTAGGTTGATGTTTGAACGGTTGAGAGTGAGCTTTTGAGAAATCACCACCACATCATACAAGCCCATGGTGCAAAGCCTCTCGCTAAAAGTCGGGTTGGCGAGAATTTTTGCGACCCATTTAGACCAATGGTTTTGGGTTTGATAACTACTCTTGTACTAGACAAAGTTGTAAGGGAAATCTCCCCTCTCAACGCGCAAGCGGAAAGTGTCATTAGGAGTCCGAGGATCGGGTTGAGCCAATTCTGGTTCTGCTCTGATCAGGAGGGGATCCTTCGTAGGAGCTAGAAAGGTGGGTGAAAGTTCTTGATTACCGCAGAAGGGATCTTCTAATACACCAAAGTAAGGTGCGCAACACCACTCAGAGCTTGGGGGGTATCCAAGGTTGTATAAGAGTCCTAGATTCGACCGAATGCTGAATACCTCCAATACCTTGCGCCATCTAAGAACTGGATGAAGAAGAAAAGCTCGTAAGAAGAAGCTGAGATCAGATTAAGGAGAGAGAAAGCAAGAAACAAACAAGAAAAGGAAGCTTGGAGGGAAAAAATATTTCGTAAATCGCAAAATATGAAAAAAAAAAACCCAAGTCTTGAGATATTATAGCTGATGGTATAAGGGTGGTGCCATTCTAACGATAACGGGAAGGCAGCGCGTCTGTTGAGACTAAGGATGTTGTGACCAAGGACTAGTCACCA
>CM018893.1:9242106-9244606 GCA_009663005.1 Actinidia chinensis
AGAGGCCACGAATAAGATGCAGCGAGAGGAAAACCAGAAGGCGGAATGGTTGTTTAATTTAGCAACTGAGCAAATGTGGGCACCAAAATCTTTGCCTGCAACTGAGTAAAACCTTTAGCAACAAGGCGAGCTTTAACCTATCCACCGAACAATCGCCAAATACTTCACACTGAACACCATTTACAACCAACAGTTCGCTCATCTGGTGGCAAAGGGACTAAGATCACCAAGTTCGAGTACGCTGAAGCGCATCCATTTCAACTTCATAGCAAAAAAAAAACCCACAGAGGATTCTGAGGCTTCATGGACGGAGCGAGGAGTTGAGACCGAGGCGCCTGACTAAAAAAGACTATAGAGTTGAAAGACCTTGATAAGACAAATAATTGGCAATAGGATGATTAGTACTGTGGGAAAAGAAGAAACCGAGAGGGGGCGACGAACTCGGGTGGGAACGGGGCGAGAGAAGGAAGATCAGAAATACAGGGGAAGGAGATACCTGAGTCGTGAGAAGATGCTGGCCAGGGGAACTGGAGCATGACGACCCCCAAGAGCAATGGATGGAGGAGAGTCAAGAATAGGAAGCGGACGAGGATGTGCAGAACCCCTCCTCCTAACCAAATCGGATAGCAGTTGCCCGGGAAAGAGAAGAACCCTGAGAAGAATGGCACAGTTTCACAAAAAAAAGTAACATCCAATGAATTGGTACATATGACTGTGACAGGACATAAAAAAACAGCGATACCCCTTGGACATCGAAGAATACCCAAGAAAGGACACAACGAGATGCCTATCATCAAGTTTGGTACGGGTTAAGGCTCTCGTGATTTGAACAAAGCATGTACAGCCAAAGGACACGTTGTAGGATAGGAATAAGGTACTAGTAGGCGAAGGATATGAAGCGGTGTGCCTTACCATGAATACCCGACTAGGAGTGCGATTGATAATTGTAAGTGGCAGTGAGGACGGCCATATGCCCAAAAATATTTAGGGAAACACCCATTTCTCGTAATAAACATCGGACCATCCATAGACAATTATGACGGTTTTTTCTCTCAGACACGCCATTCTGTTCGGGCGTGTAGGACAAAGTGAGTTGATGAAGTATAACACGTTTCTTGAAGTTCAGCAACGAAACTCATTCGGGATAACTCACGATCTTATCTGAGGATTAGTGCGCACAAACGGTGTTATACTGTGTTTTGATATTTGTAAAAAAAGGGGTTAAAGTGGGAGAAGACTTTAGATTTATGACGGCATTAGGTAGACCCAAGTACAACGGGTGTAACGTCTATAAAGTGGACCATAAATAACGATGCATGAGGAGAGAGCAGTAACTGGAGAACGAGTCCCCAGAATTGAGGATAAGGTCAAAGGGCCACTAGGTGCCGATGCATGCGAGGAATATAAGATGTGCGAGTATGTTTTAGATAGTCACAAATGGCACATTTAAATTAAATTTCTGGCATGATCTATTGAGAGAAGGGAAAAAAGGGAAATAAATATTGAAAATTGATGCGCCCTAAACGAGCGTTGCCATAGATTTAAGAGTTTAATGAAAAAGCAGACGCAGTTTTAAAACTAGACGAAACTTAAAAACGAAGGGCTCTAAGACTGGTGGAAGCAAAAGCTTGAAGACTAGAGGACAAGGCACTCGAGGTTGGGTATCTCCAAAGTAGTAAGTCCATCACGCTCAGACCCCCTGCCCAAAAAATCTTCTTCGAAGTTCAGTAGTCATGCAAGAAACAACGAGCGAGACGGTAAGAATACAACAGCACAATTAATGTTTTTGCAAGACGACTAACAGAAAGAAGATTATAGGCAAAATCGGAATGTATAAACAGAGGGAAAGCATAATATTGAGGAACAAGCGGGCATCACCCTGACTATGAATAGGGAATAGAGGAACCATCAGCAATACAAACAGACTGATTAACAGAATGATCGGAGAGGGAAGTCTGAAAAGGAGAAAGATTTCTCCTCTTTCAATCCTTGCATTTCCACTCACCAGTCATGTAATTATTAGCCCCAGATCCAGGAATTCAAAGTGGGGTGACCGACTTACCATTTTTTGAAAGGGCGGTAGGACTTTCGCAGCGATAGGGCCATGGGACCAGAAGGATGAGATGAGGGAACCAAAAACCAAGGCGACACGTAGTTGAGCAATTTGGGTTTTTGACAGTGATTGAGATTAGGTATCTCAGTATGAATGGGTTCGATTTCTGCAATAGCGCCGACCGAGGAAGTTGCACGACCACCACCGTGACCACTGCCGCGACCACCGACACGACCACCACCACGGTTCCGATTGAACTGCGATTTCAATCAGGAATGTAAAACAAAAGCAGGATCAATAAGGTGACCAGGCTGTGACAGTGCTTGACAATATGGGCGTAGCCCGAAAGGAGAACAAAGGCTTGTCTAATCCGGAATGTAGGAGATTTCTCAGGCATGATAAATAGTTGGGTAGAAGTCTGCGCCTACGCTCATCACCACAACAAGC
>CM018893.1:9352106-9354606 GCA_009663005.1 Actinidia chinensis
AAGCCAATGAAAAATGAGTCGATGAACTGCCAAACGTTTTGTGGGCCTATCGGATCACACCGCAGAAAGTAATGAACGAAATGCCTTACTCTCTGACTTTCGGATTAAAAGTTGTAATCTCGCTGGAGGTCAGTTTGCCAACAATACGGACTGATGCATATAGTGCCAGTCATAATGAAGAAATCCTAGCTCAGGACTTCGATCTCATAGATGAAAGAAGAGAAAACACATTCATATGGGTGGTTGACTACCAGAAGCAGTTAGCCAAAACAAAGAACCAGAAGGTCTAACATAGAAAATTTTCAGTTGGGGACCTTATTGTGAGGAAAGTTGTTGGAAATATTAAGGACCCAGCGGATGAAAAGCTCAGCCCAAACTGGAAAGAACCCTACAAAACAGTCAAACTCACCGAAAAGGGTGTTTACTACCTCAATGATTCCAAAGGCAAGCAAGCTCCGAGACCTTGGAATTCTAACAACTTGAAAAATTATTACCATTTGAAATATAATTTTTCAACTGATCTAGAGTTTATATCAATGCATTTGTTCAAATTTTTGATTATCAAGTTGGTATTAGGGAAGGGTTAGCCGAGCTCTACGCAAGCACTAAACTTTATCCCAAAGATTTGGATTTTTACGAAAGTACACTTGGCAAGAATTTGAAAAGAGTTAACTGGGCTTTGAGCGAGCTCCGAGATATGCTTCCTTAATTATGCCAAAGTTTACTTAGTAGAATTCCAATAAAGAGTTAGTCGAGCTCGAAGCGAGTTTTGAGATCTGTCCAGCGAATTTGCATAAATATACTTAGAAAAATTTTAGAGAAGGGCTAGCCGATCTCCACGTGAGTTTCGAGCTCTATCTCTTGAAAATTTTGCCAAAGTATACTTGGCCAAAGTTTGCGTACGAGGAAGAGTTAGCCGAGCTTCAAGTGAGTTACGAGCTCTCTTCAACGAATTTGCGTAAATATACTTAAAAAATTTTTAGGGAGGGGCTAGCCGAGTTCCACGTGAGTTTCGAGCTTTGTCTCTTGAAAATTTTGCCCAAGTATACTTGGCCAAAAACTTTACATAAGGAAGAGTTAGCCGAACTCCAAGCAAGTTTTGAACTTTGTTCCGCGAGGGTGCCCAAATATATTTAACAGTTTTATTGAAGAGCGTCAGCTGAGCTACGAACTCTGCTCTACGAGTCAAATGATACACAGGAACGTAAATTCTAAAACGAAACGTGGAATACAAACGAGGTACAAAAAGGGGAATTTTATTCAAGCACAAGTTCGTTTGATTAGACCGAATTTCATTCATTACATAGAATCATTCGAGTATAACATTGTTTGGTTACAAAACTATGAAAGCACAAAACCTATTCTAGATGGACAAATTGAGCTTCTCCCCAAGATGTGCTAGAGGATCTTCGTGGACAATCATCCAAAGAATGGATATGATCTAGAAACTTTTATCAAGACTACATTCAGTCAATTACAAAACTGCCTAAACCAATTGCTCAGAAGTGATGATCAAAATTATATCATCCTGACATGTTGAATTCAAACTTCACAGCATCCTGCCTGACTTAGGTCACCATTGGCTGGGGGTCAGATCCAATATGATCTAACTTTAGGCTTCACAGCAGCAACTTCGACTAGGCTAAAGTCTAAAATATCCAACATCGGTAGAACCGCCACGAAAATTTGTTGCCCTGAGCCTGGCCACGTGTTATAGAGCTTTTGGGGATGAAAGCTCCACATTACAGAACTTTTGGGCAAGTTGGTAGAGCACGCCGAGCTTCACCCTATTCAGACTACCCATTATCTTACAAGGAGCACCAACTGAAACATTCCTCTGCCTTAAGCCCACCTTGGCCGCGAAAGGCCCCGGGGGGCAGAATTGTAAAACCATAACTTTAATTCTAGAGAGAGAAGTAGACTCAAATAAACTAGAAGTTCTGGGATGCAAAACCAAGGACAGGGTCTGTTCTATTTATAAGGGCGGATGGAAGGCAAAAATACCATCATTAATGGGGAGCCTAACAGACTACCATTAATGTGGAAGTCCCGTGGCCCGCCATTAAAGGAGAAAGGCGAATTGTCACCCAATGCATGTGGAACGGCAAATCATGCACCTGGACAGTGACGTTTCGGGCATTAATCACCGTCAATCGGACAATAAGAGACAAGCACATGGCGCCTCCCACGCATGCCACATGTCCCATCAGATGTGCATACAATCGCACTTAAAAGAAATGTAAGGAAGAGTTAGCCGAACTCTACACGAGCTCCGAGCTCTGTCCCATAAGGTTTTCCTAAGTGTACATGGCAGAAATAAAAGAAAGGTTAGCCGAGCTCAACGATAGCCCCAAATGTTGTCCCACATGCTTTCGCTAGAGTGCACTTTGCCAGAGATTTGATGGAGAGTTAGCTGAGCCCTAGGGGAGCTCCGAACTCTACCCCACATGATTTTCTGAAGTATACTTGGTAAAAGTAAAGAAAAGGTTAGCCGAGCTTG
>CM018893.1:9369606-9372106 GCA_009663005.1 Actinidia chinensis
AGATGCAAAAATCATTAATAAAAAAGAATAATGATGGTACACACCCAAAAGTGGGGGTGTATAAGATACACTCATTTTGCTCTCTTACAAAATAAGTGAGACCTGTCCTAATTAGGATTTTTAGAAGAAGAAAGATGCAAAAATCATTAATAAAAAAGAATAATGATTGGTACACACCCAAAAGTGGATGTGTACAAAACACACCCATTTTGCCTCTCACGTAATAGTGAAGATCCGGCTAATTAAAATTTAAAAAAGCGTTTTTTTGTAAAGAAATTAAAAACCCTAATTAGGGCAGGTCTCATTTGTTTTGTGAGAAAAAAAAATAAATGTGTCTTGTACACACTCACTTTTAAAGATGTGTAATTTAGAAAGATGTCAAGCGGGGCCTGGCCGGCACGGCACCGGCACGGGCACGGTACGAAAAAAAAACCCGGCACGAGTACGCTTTGGGCACGATCAAAAGTTGGGCCACGGTAACGACTACGACACGGTCTGAGCGGGCACGAACACGGGCACGGAGGCACGAAAATGGCAGAGCACGGCACGGGGCACGCACGATAGTTGCCTCACACGACACGGCAGGCACAAGCACGGTCAAAGCCCGGCCCGGCCCGGCCCGGACCAGGGCATGACACGATAGTTGATTTGGTTTGGCACGCACGACAAAACGCACGACACAGACTTAGCCAAGTACGCACAGCATGCAGAATGGTCAAGGGCACAGCATGGGTACGGCACGAAATTGGCCTGACACCGCACGGAAGTGAAAGAAATGATTAATTATTAAATAAATTAAAATTAATTGAATTAAATAAATTGACTTGCCATAGTAAATTTTTTAAAAAATTTGAAAGAAAATAAAGAAGTAACCTAATAAATTTTGATTTATCATGGGTCATGGCTGTTTGTTGTGTTTTGTAAATAAATTAAATAATAAAAAAATACTATTTTTATAAATAATTGACTTTTTAAATGCATAATAGAAAAAAATTGAGAATATTTAAATAAAAATAAAATATGAATAACAAAAATAAAAAATAAAAAAAATAATAAAAAATAAATTTTGAAAATAACACTATTAAATTTTAAAAATTTGGACTTATGGCCCCTATTAGCCATAATAAGACCAAAAATAAATTTTAAAAAATAAAACTTGATTTTATTTAAAAAATTAAAACAAAATCAAAAAATAAAATTTCAATAATCTAAAATTAAAAATAAAAATTTTTGAATTGATAGATCAAAATTGAATTTTTAATGACATAATATGTATAAAAAATTGATTATATTATGCGCTAACCACACAATCGCAACATATTATGACAATTCACACCATTTTCACTGTTGGTATTGTCACTATCGCCGAATTTTAAAATATTATGAATATTGAAAGCCCGCATCTACTTGGTGATATAACGACGGTGGTGGCATAACCCTCGGAACTACCCTTTTTTAACATTATAGTGGGTTTTGTGTATTATTAATTTAAGATTTGCTAGATTCTAAAAAAAAAAAACAAATTCGGACATTATATCTCAAATGGAATATTAATAACGATTTTGTGTAATTTACACTCCTTATACATGTATTTTGTTGGCGAACATTTTAAGCCGACCGACACGACACGGATTAAAAAAGGGACATGGCACGACACGATTAAGTAGACCGGCACGGCACGGCCATGACACGAGCACACGACTACGTTTAGCGGGCCGTGCCACGACACGACAAATTAAAGTAAGCGGGCCGGACACGACACAGCAGATTAAGTAAATGGGCCAGCAACGGCACGAAACGGTTTTATATAAAAATGGCACGGCATACACGGCTCGAATAAAAAAAAATAGCACGAAACGACACGATTGTTTTAAAAATGGCAAGGCACGATTAAGGCCACGGCACGGCAAGCCACGTTAAAGGTAATGGCCCAGCACGGCACGACACGAAGCACGGTTGCCACGGAAGAGAAAAAGTGGCACGGCCGAAACGACGGGCACGTTTGACACCTCTAGTGTTAATTAAATTAAAAAAAAGTGGGATAAATCTCACTCTGCATCAAGTACTTTGCAACCCTCCATTTCTAATTTGATAGTCCTCTCCTCACACTTTTGGTCGAATCTCAACATGTCTCATTTGTCCATACAATATTAGTCCATACAATATTAGAATGATGAACGAAAAGAGACCACGTGATGGTCAATTGAGGTTAACTATACTTTTATCCTTAAAATATTATAAATTTTTTTATTTAGTCCCTAAATTATTCTTTTGGTCTATGATGTTCTTAAAGTTTTTGATTTATGAAGTTCAATTTGTAGCTAACATTAAATTATTGACGAAAAGAGTTATCACGTGCAATGCACGCACCATCCATGAATAAAGTTGATATTTCAGGTAATCCTCCCAAAATCAAACTCTACCCTAATAAAACGAACACATAACTAAGTCCAAAACACAAACTTTCTCTCTCCATCTATCCTCTTTTATACCCGTTATT
>CM018893.1:9392106-9399606 GCA_009663005.1 Actinidia chinensis
CGTGGGTGGGTGGTGGAAAAAGAAAAGTTGTGGGCTTGGAAAAGTCTTTACATGGGATTTTTATAGTGGTAACACACACACACACATACTTGTACTCTTTCACTTATCTCCAATGGACCCAACATATATATATATATATATAGAGCCCAATAGCCCATCAAATCCAATGTTCACAAAATAGAAGTATATAAACCATATGGTCCAATAGCCCAATATAACAATATAATTAGGACATGATTTCTACCTCACTCAAATGGATTGTAGAAATCACCACCATTATGGTATTGTTTCTAACACCCTATTTTGGAGTGTAGGAATGATTTCTTACACTCCAAAAAATGATATTATACACTCCAAAATAGGAGTTGTTAGAAATCAACACCATTATGGATTGATTCTACACTTCCTATTTTGGAGTGTAGATATCCAAAAAATGGAGTGTAAAATAACACCATTATGTTATTGATTTCTACATCCTATTTTGGAGTGTAGATATCAAAAAATGGAGTGTAAGAAATAAATTTTCCTATAATTAAATGGATTATTTGTGGCCCAAGAGTCCAAAAGAATCCAAACCCAAAAATAAATTACCGGACATTACATCTACCCCCCTTAAAAGAATTCCGTCCATCCCGGAATTTAAAACAACATCAATCCACGAAAGATGAGATAACGGATCTAGTCTCTAACTCGTCTCCCATGTCCGATTCTCGAGGCCATGGTGCTTCAAAAGCAACCCTCACTATAGTAATCTTCTTGCCCCGTAGACATTCTTTTTCGCTTCTAAAATCCGAATCGTTTGCTCCTCGAAGAAGCATCTTGCTCAAGACCACTCTTTCCCAATCTAACATGTGAAGGATCCCCCCGGTTGTACTTCCTAAGCATCGACACACGTGGACCAGGATGAACAACCCGAAAGTTGAGTGGGAGGCTAAACGATAGGCTAACCATACCTCACCAACCTTGTCCAAATCTGGAACATCCAATGAAAAACGGGTGATAGCCTTCCCTCTCTTTCCCACAAGCATCAGCCTCGCGAGGGTGAGACTTGAGAAACACGTGGTCCCCCACACTAAAGACAAGGGTTTTCTGCGACGATCCTGCGTAAACATTTCTGCCGCTCCTGACATAAACTAATCTCTCTGCCTGATAATTTTGATCTTCTCGGTAGTCTCTTGGACTAATTCAGGACCAAAGCTGATTGCTTTTCCACTCATCCAACCCATGAACGGTGAGCTACAAGGTTGCCCGTACAATGCCTCAAATGGTGCCATCTGACTGCTCGCCTGATAACTGTTGTTGTATGCACCTCCACCAATGGAAGGTGATCTTCCCATTGCCTCTGAAATCCATGACACAAGCTCGTACATACCTTCCAAGGTCGTGATCGTACGTTCATACTGACCGTCCGTCTGTGGATGAAATGCGGTTCTACGCAAAAGCTGAGTACCCTGGCGCCCTGAAGGCTCTGCAAAAAGCGCGAACAATCTAGGATCACGATCAGAAACATGGAAACTGGAACGCCTGAGCTTCACAATCTCCCGAACATACAAATCTTCTTCCGAGAACGTCCACTGACTCCGGTCCTCTTAATAGGAAGGAAATGGTTCAACTTCGTCAAGCGTCAACTCTAACCCAAAACGGCATCATGGCTGAGTTGCGATCTAGGAAGTGCAGTGACAAATCCATATGATGTGCTCCCCTTCCACTCTATCTCTAGCGGCTGAAGTAAACCAGCAGGTCGCTGGTGCCGGCTTGACTGCTGACACGTCAAACAATTAGAGCCGAAAACCGGCAACGGCTCGTTTCATACCCTTCCACCACTACACTGCGGACGGCGTAAGTCGTGATACATCTTCGTGCCTCCTAGGTGCCACATGCTAATCGAGAATGATGAAAATCACTCAAAACGTCATCGGGGAGGGCTAACGGAACAAACGGTCTTACTCCGAGACCTCAACCCCCGAATCTGGACCAAAAGTCCACCCATCCATTGCCCCTCTCACTAGTCACGTGCGCGAAAGGAAAGGCCTCCCCTCGTCAAATTGTTGTGGCCTCTATTAACTCGTCTCAAAAAGTGTCGGCTGGGCGATAAGGAATAACGTAGCATGAGCAGTTGATCCTACCGACCTCAAGGGTCAACTCTCCAATTGCCACATCTTCCACCGTGATGGCTATAGAAGCCGCTGTGCTGCGAGGTTTTCCTGCTAAGGGCGTCGGCCACAACGTTGGCCTTGCCCGGGTGGATACAACAACTCAAAGTCGTAGTCTTCAAGATACTCCATCCACCGTCTCTGACGTAGATTCAAATCTCCTCTGCGTGAAATGTAACTTGAGGCTCTTGTGGTCGGAAAGACTTCAAACTTCTCTCCATAACGATATGCCTCCAACCTTCAAAGCAAAAACAACTGGTGCAAGTCTAATCATGATTGTCGGGTAGTTTCTTCTCGTGTGGCTTCAATTGACGTGAAGCGTACGCTACACCTGCCCTCTTGCCTCAAAACGCAACCCAAACCATCGTGAGATCTCACGATACAAACGCTAACCCAACTCTCTAGTAGGAATAACCAAAACAGTTGTTGTCGTCAATCTCTTCTTCAACTGTTGGAATGCTCGCTTCACAAGCTTCATCCCAAGCACATTTGATACCCTTTTTTGTGAGTCTCGTCATCGGTAGTGCCTAGACGTGAGAAATCCTGACAACGAAACGTCTGTAGTAAAACCCGCGAGTCCTAAGAACTACGGACTTCAAAACGTTCTTCCCCCCCCCCCCCCCCCCCCCCCTTCGGTGCTTGCCAATCCATAACTGCCTCGATTTTAGAAGAATCAACTGCAACTCCATCCCCCGAACCAACATGGCCAAGGAACTTAACTTCCAGTAGCCACAACTCGCACTTCGAATACTTCGCGTAAAGCTGGTGGTCTCCCTCTCAAATCTGTGTCAAAACCAATCTGAAAGATGTGTCCTGTTCCTCTCTGAGTCGGTGAGTAATTCGATGTCGTCGATGAAGACCTCACGAACTTATCTAGAAAGGGACTGAAGATGCGGGTGGGTTCACTAATCCATGAAGCGGCTGGCGCATTCGTCAAAAACCGCAAGGCATCACTAGGAACTCTCTAGTGTCCCCAACGAGAACGGAAAATAGTCTTTTCGAGATGTCCTGCTCATGAACTCTCAACTGATGGTAACCCGATCTCAAATCAATCTTCGAAAGCACTTAGACCCCACGGATTGGGTCAGTCAGTCGTTGTATCTCGGAGTGGATATTTGTCTTGATAGTAACTCTGTTCAACTTGCGCTAAGTGATGTACAAACGCCTTGCCCATCTTTCTCCTTACAAAAAGACGGGTGCTCCCATGGCGAAGCACTAGGTCAAATAATCATTTGCTAAGCAAATCGATCTTCATCTGAGTCTTCAACTCTTTCAATTCGGCCGGAGCCATTCGGTAGGCAGGTACCAGAAAATAGGCATCGTGCCCTGTAGCTAATCAATCCCAACTCGATTATCCCTAATATGCGGCAATCCTGGTAGATCCCTGAAGATGTATGCATACTCAACATGGAGGGAGCTCATCAAGAGCCACTTCGCCCACCTCGTCCCACACACTAGCAAGTACTCAGTGGTGACCTTTCCACACGCAATGTGTAAGGACGATGTCGGAAAGTCCAACGGTCACCCACAAAGTAAAAGGAATCCCCAAAGAGATGATGATAGTGACTCTTCTTCGGAAGTAGTCAACAATCGCCCGATTAGCACTAAGCCAATCCATGCAAGGAATAATATCAAAACCCTGACCATATCCATAACAACGAAGTCACCGGCCCTCAATGCGTCGTAGGCTTTATCACCCAAGCCCACAACAACCCACGACATACCCTATTCAAAGGACCACATCCCCAATGGAAGTATCCTACCAAGAGCATAGAATCTAACAAGTTAAACCTCTAATCCCTACCCTTAGGCTTCTAGCTCCGGACTGGGAGCTCGGACCTAACATGGCCTCCTTCGCATTTTCTTAGGCAAGGCGGCATAGCTAATACGAAGTAGCAACATCCAAAAAAAACTCAACTACTAGCAAGCAATGTAAAATATACCACATGTATAAAGAGCACTTATGCAATTTCATATCATAATCACATAGCGTATAACATATAAGAAAAAAGCATGTGAATACCACATAAAGGCAAATAAGTACTTAGGTCAGTAAACATGCTTCTCATCATATTTACACTACATACAACCACATGAAAACTTTACCAATCGATATCCAACATCTAACCCCCCCCTAAACGAGGGACTTAGTGTCGACGAGGCGAATTAATCCAAACAAGGAAAACCCTCATATAATATACCATAGTCTTGCCTAATTAAATGTCATACAATCGATAAAATTAGGGGGGGGGGGGTGGGGACACTAGAAAAAAAATCATCTCACTTAGCAACTATCCTATTTTATAACCGTTTGACAAACAACATACAAATGCAAACCAAATAGCAATAAGATCCATAGCCAAGGTATTCTAACCGGTTCGGTAGGCTCTGGATACCGTTATCTGTCGCGCCCTGAAATTCCAACCAACGGGTGCGAGGGGTAACAAGTCAATAATGCGGAAAGGAAAAAGGTCCTACGTGGGACCAATCACAAGTGCGGAAAATGGAATAAAGGAATGTTCCTACTGGAACCTAGAAAAGTCAAGGAAAACTCGGGTCACACGAATAAAGAAGAAGAAAACACGAAAGGATTTTCAATCAACACCCAACAAACTAAATGGGGACCACATATTCCATGTCTAATCGCAATTCATTCAACCGATGACCAAAGTCCGATTAGAACATACCCATTCAAATGGTCTAACATTTTCCGGAATAAACCTAACTTCAAACAAATACATTCATACGTTGAACTAAAATGGGCTAACCGTGACCAATACTGATACATGTAACAAATGAATAAACCCATCCTAGGTTCCCCCCAAATATCAAAATAATTACTGATTCGTATGTAAAGCACGATAAAACATCAAATGGAAGCTAAGTCCGAAAGAAAAATCTCAAAAAATGACGAACACATAAGCCAGTCGGGGCCCATGCCTTATCCTTCACCATGAAAGTTGTTTTATTTGTTTGGATTAAGCCACGACGGCTTAGTAGAATAATTATTGTAAATTTATAAAATGTCATACTTTCTAAATCATGAAAGAAATGAAGTGCAATGATGATGCCAACCAAGGCAATGCAACTAGCCAAACGGCCATTCTTCCTTAAAATGCAATAGGCAATCCCAAACGCACACGCAATCTAACACGGAATAGGGTCACCCACCACAAGGAGCGTTAGATAAAAACAAATCCCCGGGAGCTAACGCGTAGTAAAGTTTGAGTGAATGTTTTCAGGGAGCCATCCGCCCTTTTCCTCACAACCACCCCCCACATTCCGGAATTATTTTCAACCTTGGTAACACCTCCCTAGCGGGAGTACCTTTCATCACTGTATTCCGCCCAAGTCATGTAAAAGCCGACAACGGCCACAATGATGCTATGATATGGTCATGCTCAATGGCATAGACATAATAATGCTAAAGGCCTAATATATATATCAAATCGAACAATGTATAAGTAAAAGTTCCACAATAATCTAACATTTTGACTTAACAAGTAGATAAATACCAAAAAAAACACAAAAAAAAATATATCCTTTAACATCCTAGATATCAAAATGGCCAAATTCTACAAACATTAATACACCAAAAGTTGGATTATATAAACACTAAAAACATGTAAGTTTAATTTATTTATTTATTTATTTGGGTCTCACAAACACTTCTCAAACACTTAGTATGCATAGTTGAAAACTATACTAATGTTTGCTAAAACATAAAAATCTTCTAGGGTTTCCTAAAAATTCAAATATTCATATATGTTATTTAAAAACAAAATCAACATCTCAAAATTCAAGAAAATAAAGATAAGAAGGGCATTTAAGGAAAAATCAAACTACTCTTGAAGGATAACGAATTTTTGGAAAAACGAGACCCAAACGGAGCCCTATCGGAATTTCCAATGGTTGAAACGAGAGCTCGAAGAGATGAACAAATTTAGGGTTTGGCGAAGGCCGAATGTCGCCGGAAGGTGGCCGGAAACGGGTTCTGGGTCGGAAGTCCTTGGAGCTTTCGTCTCAGTTAAAAGAAAACAGAGAAGGAAATAAGAAAAGAGGAAAAAGAAAAGGTGAGGGAAGAGGGAGAGAGAGAGAGAGACGCGAGAAAGAGAGAGGAGAGAAGAGATAGTACGGCTGTGTTTGCGGGAAAGGAGGAAAAGGATAAGGGGTGAAGAAGGAAGAAAAGCAGTGAGTGGTGCTGGAAAAGGAAAGGTGTGTTTGGAAAGTCTGAATGGGAATTTATATAGTGTAACACACACACACAAATACTGCCCTCTTCACTTATTCCAATTGGGCCCAACATATATATATATATAGCCCAAAGAGCCCACAAAGCCCAATGTTAACAAATAAGAAGTATATAAAACCATATGGTCCATGCCCAATATACCCATATAATTAAATGGATCTGTGTGGCCAAGTCCACAAATAATCAAACCCAAAAATAAATACCGACATTACAACAGCCAGTGCGAAAGGTGACCAGAAGGATTTGGTGACAGAAGATCAAAAAGGGCGTGTTTTAGTTGTGCTGAAGACGTATATCAGGGGCCATGTATGCAAAAAAGGAAGCAAATTTTTAGTTAGAAGCTGAGAGGAGGAGGAGTATATTTTGAGGAAGCCCAACAAGGAGATCTCCACAGAAACTCTATCAGAGGAATGCCCGATTTCTGTCATGCTTGGTTGTATCCAATCCAATAGGACAATGCGGATCAGAGGTTAGTTAAGAAAAATGTGGTGGAGATATCGATGGCTTCTGGTAGACCCAGAATTTTTTGGATCACAATTTCTGCCAAGAGTCAGGACATCACCATCCAAACCTACTAACCCACTGGCTGTCATAGTAGCAGGAAGATGGAACAGCTTAAAATCAGGTATAGTGAAGGATTCCAGTGGACTATGCAAGGGACAATTTTTACCACGGATATGCGGCTTGACGTTGCCTTACGTTAGGAGGGTGTGATTTGGTACTAGGGGTGAATGGCTATATACCCTGGGTCTGTGATCTGGAGTTCCAGGAAACGTACAATGAATTCACAGCATTGAAGGCGGACATATCCTCAAAGGAGGTTAATTACCCCAGATGTAAATAACTGATGCAAGGAAATGGACCATTTGATAAGACGAAATCTCAGGGAGTGTTGTGGCTAAGTGTGCAGTCTCAAGCTGTGAAACTCAATGACGTACCCCCACGATCTCAATAAAAATTTTGATGAGTTTGATGATATATTAGTACTCCTACTGGATTGCCTCCGTAAGTCACATGGCATCACCACAATTCCCCTAAAACATGGAAACTTCAACCGCCAAGTATAAGACCTTATCGATACCCTTATATACAGAA
>CM018893.1:9444606-9449606 GCA_009663005.1 Actinidia chinensis
GTCACACACTTCGCCAACAACCAATCTTTCAAATAAATTAGTGCTTAGTAGTTTCTGGATTTAGACTACTTCGCATCTCAGATATGACACGACCACTTACACCAAAAGCAGTTTCTGATGCAACAGTTGAAACAGGAATACTTAGAATATCACAAGCCATGGCAAAAAGCATAGGACATTTAGGTTCTTGTGTTTTTCACCAGGGTAAAAGATTAAAATCATTATCTTCAATATTAAGTATGGGCTGATCAAAATGACGTTGTAATTCTGAATTAGAAGATATAAAATGGTAATTGATTTTTGCACTCCCATTTTTAATTTCTACACTCTAAATTGGGAGTGCAGAAATCAATACTATAATAGTGTTGATTTCTGCACTCCTATTTTTGAGTGTAGAAATCAAAAATAGGAGTGCGAAAATTATTTTCCTATAAAATTTGTGTGCATTTTTCTATTCTTAAACATTTGTAAAACATCTCTTGTTAAGGAGGATGAAGAAGATGAAAAGCCCCTTGCGGGAGTCGATGCAGACGGTTGATTTTAACCAATGATATTTTTATAATATTCGTATAAGTCAAATAAAATTTTTTGTAGCGATGATATCCATTCTCTAATTTTTTGCATAAATAACTTCTAAATAATTATCTACAAGTTCAAATTTATACATAGGATCCATTACAATAGCCATACCCAAAAAAGTGGTACATTGTCCCAATATTTATCATATTTTAGCATCATTGCATGTAATACATTGTCGAATATTGCTAGAGCTTTATAATGATTAAATACCAAGCAAATATTAGTCAATTGAATAAGTACTTTACAAGAAGTTGGATAATAAATACCACAAAAAAATTTAGTTGAAATGTCAAAAATTTCTATAAAAAAATTACAAAATCAACAACAGTCCAATCATATTCAAAAAGGGTTTGTACAACAATGACGAACATTTTGTAATAATTTTACACAATATAAATTCAAAGCTAGTCTTTATTTTAATGCTAATTTCAAAAGTATATAAATAGCATTCCATCTATGAGTAAATCAACATTTATATTTTTTTTCTTTTAAATTTATAACTGCACAATATTTTCTATAAAGTTCATATCTACTCGGAGAACAATTAATATTATGTTATCTTTTCAACAGAATGCAAGTGGAATTGTATAAAGAGGTTGGCTAAGGTCTTTTATAGATTGACGTGGCATTCATTAAGCGGTTTTATGTGAGTTCCAGACTGAATTAGTACTAATACTACCATTGACAACAGAGAGATTAGTGAGGTTCTTTGACCATGGATACAGATGCGGTGTATTGAAATAAAAAGGTCATGTGAGTAGCAGCTAATAAAATATGCATTTGTTGGGAGTGCTTTTAATTAAGACTTTAAATGATTCTATTAGGTGAAGATATTTATTAAATGTGTTGCCGTCACTCTATTTTCGAACGTTGGGTTTGATGGGACGGGACTTGCCAATCCTAGTAATCCCTCCTATGTCTTATAATTTTCCACATGGCCCACATACCTTGTAAAGTCATATCATGCCTTTGTTAAACGGATTCGGATCCTCTGAAGTGCATTCTCCCAAATGTTTTTGAAATGGTATAAAACGGTATCGTTTTATATCAAACGACGTCGTTTCATTAAACAAACAAAACGCCGTCGTTTTATGTGTTTAATGGAACGCCGTCGTTTTGGTATAAAATGACGGCGTTTTATACCACTTCAAGATACTTTAAAGGAATACACTTCAGAGAATCCGAACTCCAAACTCCAGGCTCCGCACAATGAATTGAAACTAAAGTACGGAATATTTATTTTAAATTGAGAAAATTTTCTTTGTGCACTGCTGCAAATCCTCAAAAGTCAAAAAATATAGGGATAAAATTCTCATTCCACATCCCTCAGTTTTTCATTTATTGTACTGACTTAATTTGTAGTTTTAAAAATGGCACTGACCCCCCGTAAGAGTAAAATGACCATTATGCCCCTGACCCAGCCCCCCACCCCACCCCACCCCCGCGATTTTTTTTATTTTTTTTAATTTCTTTTAATTATTTTATTTACTTTTTTAATCTAATTTATTTTTTTTATCAGTTTTTTGGATAAATATTTTTTATTATTGTTTGTATTTTTTTAAAAAAATTTTTCATTAATTAATTTTTAATAAAAAATAATACATAAAAATAAAAAATAGAACACAAATTTAAGTTCACAAATAATCTGATCATTATATTTAAAAATTAGGGTTGTACAAACTTTTTATTGTAATGTAATAAAATTTATAAAATGTCTTAAACACTCATTAATAATGTCGATTTGGCCTACTTTTTTAAAAAAATTTAAGTATTTTAGTTTTCTGAGTTTTTTATTTTTGTTAGTTCATCAAACAATTGATAAGGCCAAGTGATGAGGCTAATCTTGGCATTATCTAAATGTATCGGTGGGGGCTTATCTTGAGCTTTTTAACCCCCGCGAGTTTTTTTAGTTTTTTTAGTTTTTTTAAAATTTTTTTATTTACTTTTTAATCTAATTTATGTTTTGTATAAGTTTTTTATTATATGTTGTGTTTTTTTAGTTTTTTTAATCATTATTTTTTAATAAAAAATTAAAATTAAAATTAAAATTAAAAGTAAAAAGAGAATACAAATTTAAAATTACAAATAATCTGATCATATATTTAAAAAATTGTAACAATTTTTTAGTTGTATATATAAATTATAAAATATCTTAAAATTCATTAATAAAGGCCAATTTGGTAGTACTTTTTTTAAAAAATAAGTATTTTAATTTCTGCTTTTAAATTTTTAGATGGAATTATTTAGCAAATTTCGCGAAAGTATCTAAAAATAGCAAGTTTCGCAATCTAATGTACTGAACTTTTAATATCTGATTGGCATATTTATTTGGAAAGTCAAGATTAATGACCAAGATTACCTCATCATTGGGCATTATCAAATTGTTGATGAAACGATAAAAAAAAGATAAAAAAAACTTAGAAACTAAAATACTTAAATTTTTTTAAAAAAGTAGGCCATTGACATTTAATAATGAGTTTTAAGACATTTATTAATTTATTAATACAACTAAAAAGTTTGTACAATTTTTTAAATATAATGATCAGATATTTGGAACGTAAAATTTGTGTTCTCTTTTTATTTTTATGTTTATTTATTTTTATTAAAAATTATAATGAAATTTTTTTTTTTAAAAATACAACATATAATAAAAAAATATTTAATCAAAAACAACCTGAATAAACAAATAAATAGAGGAAAAAGTAAATAAAAATAATTAAAAGAAAAACTAAAAGAAAAAGTAAAAATCGCGGGGGTGGGGTGGGGTGGGGTGGGGGGCAGGGGCATAATGGTCATTTTATCTTACAGGGGAGGTAGTGCATTTTAAAACAAGGGCGAGGGTCAGTGCAATATAAACACCTCAGGGGGTTGTGAATGAAGTTAGTTATCCCAAACATATATGATGATGAATAGAACCCAAAATAATGCGTAATTATATAAAAATATAAAAATTTTATTAAATTTAAAAAATAATTTACTAAACACGAATTATTTTGAGTTGTTGTCTACTTAAAATTTATTATTTTGATGTTCATTTTTAAAAAATGTGATTCAACAATTATATTATCGTTTTTAACTTTTTATGTAAAGTATTATGTATTTTTTTTAATTTATGAAGTTATCTTTTTAATATTTTTAAAAAATGTATTAATTTAGTAAAAAAGTCAATAAAAATAATTTTTGAAAACCGTCAAGCGAACACTTCTTTTAAATAAAATATATTTTATAAAACTAATTTGAAAATTAAACCAAAAAGAGTAAGATTTTGTTTACTCTGTATTTCATCTAACAGACTTGACAGCCTTACTCTACTCAAAAATTTGTATAGTAACAAAATGATAAAAAGTAAGTACGGCCTCACACTGAACTTTGGACCAGGCTTTCAATGTGGGTCATGAGTCGGGTCTTGGGTCAGATCGTGAGCCGACTCACAGGCTTTAAATTGAGCCCAAGCCCAGTTCATACTATCCTAGGCATGGGCCGAACTTGAATCTGCTGGACTATGAGCCGGACTTGAGTCCACTGAGTCGAACCTGGTCTGAGTCAGGCCATAGGCCTCAGGCTTTTTGATGAGGTTTACTTTGAAGTTGAAACATCTACTCCAATGTTTTGAAACCCGGATCGGTGATCGAACCGAAAAAATGATCAGGTCATGGGTCACCGGTTCAACCATCGGGTCAACCGTTATTGATCCGTGACGTCATAATTATGTCATTAATTTATTTATTAATAGTAATAAAATATTTTTTATTTTGTTAGACTAATTTTTATATTTAAAATCTAAAACTTTGAAATTAAAATATAATTTTTTTTTCTAAAACTGTGAACCGCTGAGTCAATGACAGGTTCAATTGCCGGGTTACCGGTTCAATCGTCGGGTTGACTGGCTTTGACCAGGTTTTGACCAAAACGGGTTTTGACGGGTAACTGAACCGTTTTTTCGACCGATTAACAGTTCGACCGATCGAAACGGCTGAGCCAATCTGGGTTTTAAATCATTGATCTACTCATCGTCATTAAGTCTCTCTCACTCTCACTTCAACTTCTAAAGTTTGATGTAAACGAACAATAATCTGCATCATCTATCTGTTAAACATAAAAGGAAACTTAATTATAAGATACAGTTCATTAAGGCAATATCTAAACAGCAAGCATTGATAGTATTAATTAAAGGTACTCTGGTATGACTTCAGATGTACACCAAAATTATGTAGTTTGATACATTTTTTTACGTGTTTACCGAGTTGCGTAGATAAGATATTTTTTAAATAGTGCTATTGAACAAATGATTCCTCAATTTTAATTTAAATCCAGTTTAAACTATCTAAATTATCTAATTTTAAATCTTTTTGAGTTGATTTAAGCTTTAGTTTTAATTTTTTAATTTTTAGTTATTTTTATTTATCCGTTTAGTCAAAAAA
>CM018893.1:9474606-9477106 GCA_009663005.1 Actinidia chinensis
AGGGATTATTTGGTACTCTTAGAGCACCATTAGGATTTGTTCGTACTAAATAATTTCTCTTAATTTCCTAGGAGCATCTTCATTGATAGAGTTAGTGAGTGTGTTGGATATTTAAAACCGTTTCAGAATAGTTTTTTTCGTTTTTAGTAACTTTTCTCTATTTTTTTTTATATTTTTGGATTTTTCATTTCATGAGAAATCGAAAAAATATAATTTTTTGATTAAATAGCAAAAAATAATTCACTAAAGATAAAAAAAAAAACTCAAAAATCAAAAGGTATTGTTTTTTTTCCTAGCTTCATTGTTTTTTGAGATTTTTCGTTTTTAGTGATTTTTTTGACTGTTTGATAAAAAATTATATTTTTTTTGATTTTTCTTGATGAGAGAAGTTCAAAAATATAAAAAAATTATCTAATTTGAAAAAAAAACTCACTAAAGACGACAAGAAACCATTTTAGATGTTTTTTAAAATAAAATAGTTTTTTTTATCTTTAGTAAAAAAATTTTACCATTTGATAAAACATTTACACTTTTTCAGTTTCTCTCGAAATAATTTTTTTCCATTTGATAAAATATTTTTTTGTCTTTAGAGATTTTTTTTAAATTATTTTAAATTTTTTAGAATAACTTTTAGAAAAAATTATACAGACCTCTCTTATGTAATACAATTAACTTATATTATATAAATTTAAATAATTCTCTTTAAATATATAAACTTAAACTATATATATAAACTTGAAATATATGTATACATAAACATAAGTTGGCTTTTTTTTGGCATTCTTTGAGAGAATATAAGAGGAGTTGTCCTAAGAATAAGCCTACACCAATCAGGAGACTGCTATTAGATTTTTCTTATCTTTTTGGTACTATTTGCTTTTAAAAAGTATCTTTTATGTTTTGTTTGTTTGTGTCGGCTAAATTATGGCCTTTAGTGTCGGCAGTATACTGCCAATTTTCTTTTCTTTTGTAAAAGATCGAATCCCGTAACGATAAGGCCCAATGAGCACCCGGCGAGATTCCTTCTTCATCTATATAAAGTGAGCATTTACCCTTGTGAAGGCATACTAAGTTCCACTCTCTCTCTCTCTCTCTATTGTATTCCTCCCTCTTACTCTGTAAAAACCTTTCTTATTATTAATAAAATATTAGTTTAATTATCTTCTGCTTCCGCCTATTTGGTATCAGAGCCATTGTTGGAACCAATGATAGTCGGCTAACTATCTTTGTTAGCCTATAGCAGGTACCATTCTGAGCCATGAAAGTTTTAATATTATATGTTTGTTGTGTTGTGTTTTTATGTTTGTTTACATAATTAAATAATATGTTCTTCCATATTCTTGAGTAAGTGGGAAAGAATTATTACCAGATTAATAATGGATGATTCAACTTGTTGCGTTGAGCTGGGTGACCTATTGCCAACACATCATCAATATAAACAATTGAGAAGTCCGAATAAGGATAAAATATCTCATTCATAATATTTTGAAATTCTGAATGGGCATTCTTCAGTCCAAAAGGTATAACATTCCATTCATAGTGCCCAAATGGAACAACAAAAGCAGTTTTATATCTGTCTTTTTCATTAATTTGAATCTGCCAATATCCAGATTTTAAATCAAACTTAGAAAATATAACAGCAGAATTTAATCTATCTAATAAATCTTTCTTATTAGGTATAGGATACCTAATCTATTTTAAAACATTATTTAATGGCTTATAATTTATAACCAGTCTAGGAACTCCTCGTTCCTGCTCTACTTTCTTATTAACATAAAAAACTGTACAGCTCCAAGGAGATGAAGCTTTCCTAATAAGATTCTTATCCAGTATACTTGGATTTCTTTTTGAAAAGATCTAATAATCTTTATTTAAATCTGTGGCAGGGCTCAGCCTTGGTTGGTGGCGATAAATCTCTTTCAATCAAAATCTACTTCATAACGAGAGGAGACAATAGGTTGTTTCTCATCATCACCAAAAGCATAGGACTATCACACTCAACAAACTTCATTATGAAATGTTTGTAAATAATTTTTATTTTACCTCTGTACAGAAATACCTGTAATTGTTGTTCTAGTGATAACATATATTTTCTTTTTCGCAGATCAATTTTTTTGTTATTCTTTTAGAAACAATTTCATTATTAGTTCAATTATAAGCTTATTTAGCCGTTAGGTGATTTTTATAAATTTGAAAGAAATAGGTTGATTTTGTACAGTAGTTATATATCATGTAGAATCAACTTTAGCAATAGGCCATATCATTTGTAAAAAAAGGTGTGCCTAATATAATTTCTAAGTTTCTTGATTTAAAAGATCTTTCAATAATAAGAAAAAGTGGGAAGGGTGCAATCCCCTGATTGCAAATTTGGGGGCATTATTCAATTTATATTTTAATATTCATTCTTTCTTCCACTAGCATTTGAAAGATTTTGTGTTGTTTTCCTCAAAATAAGTTGATTGGAACTAATCATTCCTGAATGTCAGTTCATATCTGCCAA
>CM018893.1:9502106-9504606 GCA_009663005.1 Actinidia chinensis
AGCCTTTCCCTTTTTTACTTGCACACAGGTACGGTGAGTACGGCCGCCGGAGCTTTTTCTTTTTTCGGAAACGGTTCCCGATGGTCAAGTTAGATGACCGTGATTGAAATTTCTTATCGCGAGGAGAAGAGAGAGAGAGAGAGAAGGAGAGGGGAATAGAGAGGAAAAAAAGAACCTCTAACCCCTTTTTTTCCTTTTTTACAGTCACTTCGGCTTATATCGTTCAATCCCGGCGCGTATCTGAACGTCCTTCCGCCAACAGTCTATCCATCAACGGTCAGTTCACCTAACCCTTATTCTTCAAGAGCGTTGGCTATCCCCTCCCTACTGCCGTAAATCTTCCACGTCCGGGTTTTGGTGTCAGACGTACCCATGCCGTTCAAATTTCTGTTGTCCGCATGTCATCCTTGGGATTCCTGTGGACTTATGTTTCTCTCTCGCCCGAACTCAAACGCGACTGGAGGTGTGGTCTGCCTCTTAATAATAGCTCGGTTGATATTGCGGTTTGAGCTTGGATAAGGTGGAACTCTTGTCAGTGTGTTTCGAGCTAACTAGTTGTGTGAAACTGTTCTGCGGGCCAATCAGTTCGGGGGTTTTCGCCCAAAATGTTAATGGGTAATGACCCTTGTTGCATCCCTGCCTTCTTGTTAATGGGGCGTTTCTTTATCGTTTCGTGTCCGTACATGAAGCCCAGTGGAAATCATAATAGATACTGTCCATTTAATACCATTCCCCAAAATCTACACATCATGGTGCTTGTTTGGAGTCGCTGCTTTTATGAATTTTACAAGGCATGTCAGACCTTAGAGATAGAGCAGCATGAGAGGTGGGTGATTTGTTATTCGTTTTCTTTATCATTTCAAATTTGGACTGCGTATGGTTACTTTTTTTGGTTGATATTGCCAATTCTCCTAATTATGTGAGTTCTTTAATCACTATGTATTTTGTGGGGTATAGACGCAGCTTTCATGCGGTTTTTCATTTTGTATTCTTAGTTTGCTATATGTTATTAAATTATTTCGTAATTTTCTTTTCCTCTTGTATTTCATTTATTCTTTCACTTTGGAGCTGCTTGGCTGCTCTATGTGACATCATTTCCTATCCTGATCCATATCTCCAAAATGGAAATGAAATACCACCAGCCATACTCCATTTTCCCTCCAAAATGGAGAACCTACTTTCAGTCGTCACAAGTACAATGCCGTTTGAAACTTAGAGATCATTCTTTATATTATGTTTCGACTGTTGAGTGACTATAATCTATAATATAATAACATGATAAATATGTAATCCAATTATTTTTCATATGTTGTTGTAATTAAAGTGAGGAAACTCACAATTTCAATTTTGGAGGCGAGTGGCAGTATAGAATTGTAGGGGAAGTTTGGATGAATAATATGTGCTTCTAATCAACTTCTCGTATTAGGAAATATAGTTAACAATCTTTGAAATAAATAACTGGGTTGGACATACATTGAGCCCATTCATATGCATTTGAACAACGCTAACATGTTTCTATACTAATGAAATTGGTCAGGGATACTTGAGAAGCATTTGCTTAGTAGGAATACAAATAGAGGTCATGTAATAAGTTACACTTCCATTTCTCATCAAGCATGCTATAATTTTGTTTTGGTTCTTAAAAAACAACAGACTTTATAAAAGCTCACTCAACTAAAACCATTTCGGGATTACAAAATGTAAAGATAATTTAGCATTGTTAACTCGTACTCAATTCATTAAAAGCTCATCTAAATTCATTTCGATTTTGAAGTTCTTATATTTTCTAAGGTCGGTTCGATGGACTTATCTATCTATTATACTATATATAAAGTCAAAATGCATTTTGATGTATACTTCTTTTTAAAGCTCCGTCACGCCTTTTTATTCTTAAATTACTCTCATTGTCAACCAACTGCTTTTAGAAATTTTCACGGTGCACCACAAGGTTAAAATTGTAAAATTACTAAAGCTTATGTTACTATTTGGTTGAAAACCCGCTTTCCCATGATGCCAACACTATGAGAAACTCAGAAAGATAGGCTGGTATTATAAACTAAATATGAAGGTAATGGTTTAATTTGCGAAATTAGAGAACCAATGATAGAATGCGCTAACTACTGAGATGTAAGTAAATACCCACAGGGTATTTCTGTTGAACGGTAGGCGTCTTGGCAGGGGTTGGCAAGAGAGGAGCCTTGCAATTGGTTATGGCAAAAACAGGTTCATTAAGCCGCGACTTGAGTGACCGTTTACACACTCAATTGTAGGAGGATGTGGAATAACATGAATGAAAGCATTCAAATATGTAACCGTGGGGTGTAGTGTTTGAGGGATAGAAAAGAGGAAATCGAGGATAGATACATGCGGTTGTCCAACGGTGGTTGTAGGAGACTTCAGATAATTACTGGTTGAAATGGCCAAATTGCGACACAGAAACAGTGAGTTCGGTCCCTGACCTTTTTTCGAAAAACGGTTCTCCGATGGTCAAGTCAGATGA
>CM018893.1:9524606-9544606 GCA_009663005.1 Actinidia chinensis
CTCTCCATCCCTTATGTTGTACACAACCCCACAATTGGCACCCTTTGTGAAAAATCGACTCTAGACTTCCGTAAACCCTATGGCAGGCAGCCACAAAACTCGATGGAAAAACCCTCTCAGACCCAAAACTCCGAGCAAGATAGGAAAAAAACTATTGGCTGATGCTCAGAGGGCAGTCAGGGGCCCCTTTCGAGCAGAAGTAATGTTGATTGCATCCCTAGGATGTGGGGGACAACCGGGACATTACAATCAAGCGCTTGGAAGCCTAGTTGCGAGTTGACACAACTCTGGTGGCTAGTAAACTGAGAAAACCAAACCCTAGGGGCTGGAAAGGTCTGTTAGAGGTGAAGTCCAAATGGCAGGGGAACCCACCTTAGGGCGAAAAAAAAAAAAAAAACAAGCAGAATCCAACACTGAGTTAGAAAGCTGAAGTAATAGCAGATTCGTGGCATTGAGTAAGCATAGGGCAACACCGTGTCGAAACCACTCTAGCGTGGACCTACACGAATCCCTCAATGCCAAAAGAAATTGGGACAGAGATTTGCGGGAGAAGTTGCTTGCCAAGGCAACTTCCATAGCAAAAAATATCCCTGCCAAATCAATATGCCGGATAGCCAGGTCCATGCCGAAGGAGCAAATCCAGAGTACCAGACCCCATTCTTTCCATAGATTGAGGGAATGTATCCTCCAAAAAAATTCACTCCCTTGAAATTTACACTCTACGATAACAAATCTGACCCAAGGTCCCATGTTAGCCACGTCAAATACACGATGGCACTCTAGAACCATATTGATGCATTTATGTGCAGGGTGTTTCCATTGAGCTTGAGAGATCTGGTTTGACAAGCTCCCTGCAGGGTCCATTGGGAGCTTCCATCAACTTACCGAGTCATTCGTGGCTCGATTCGTCATCAACACAAAGGCACCAAAGGGTGTCAGCTCTCTTCTGACGCTTTGAAAAGGGAAGAACGAATATTCCGAATAACAAACAGAGGCTATTGAGAGATATACAACAAAATAGAGGAATGCTCAAAAAAGTTAGGCGTGGTCAATTACAAGCTTTGGGAAGACCAAACGCTTAACTATCCAACTGTCCTCCAGGATCTCATGAGCCAAGTCAAAATGTTCGCTCTGTTAGAGGACGATGTTCAGCAAGCAAAACAGGCTACGGCTTCATCTCGAGGTGACGGGTCATTCAAGAAGCAAAGAGAAAGTCTGGCAGACTATGAAGGTCGTGTGAGGCAAGGTATCAACGTAAATTTTAAAGAACCAATTCACAAACTCCTTATCTGGATCCGTCATATTTCATAAAATCCCTCCCGATGGAGGAAATCCCAAGAAACGCAATCAACGGTAGAAATAATCCTTTCCCAAGAAAAAAGGGCACATAACCAAAAATTGCAAAACCTTGAAGGTTTTTCTGGATCAACTCGTTCATGATGGACACCTGAAAGAGTATGTTGATCAAGAAAAGGCTCAGGCAGAGGAAGACAAAGTAATGCCTAACCCTAGGTTCAACCGAAGCGACAACGAAACTGATGACGCATTGAAGGAAGACTTGCCTCTGGGGACTATTCACTAGATTGGGTAATCATGACAAAAATTTTGGTATAAGTTAGCTGAGTTCACTACGAACTCTGAGCTCTGTCCTACGAGGCAACCATCAAGAATGAACCACTTCAGATCGATTCTAGGCTTAGTGACCTAAGTGAAGTTGTTGGAAATACCAAGGACTTGGTGTGTGGGAAGCTTGGTCCCAATTGGGAGGGTTCATACAAGATAATAAAGCTCGCCCAACTTAGACTTTATCATCTTGAGGATCCCAATGGTAAGCAAGTCTTGAGACCTTGAAACTCCAACAACTTGAGAAAATATTACCAACAAAATGTAAGTTTTCTGCACCGAGTAGTATATATAAAAATTGTGCATTGGGCTTCACGACATTATTAAAACTCTTTGTTTGCCTTGTTTAAACAAATATAAGTATTTTTAGCTATGCAAGCATTCTTATCATTCCATAAGTTTTTGACTTATACTTTCCCAAACACTATGAAAATATACATAGTTCTACTGGAGGATCATTTCAAAAAACTATGACTTTGCAAAAAGTTTCTCTAAAAATAAAATTTCCCAAAATAACCAAGACGCATTCCTTGTTTACCTAAGCACAAGCTAAGGTGGACATAACAAAAAGCTAGCGCATTGCTTGAGCATAAGCTTAAGATCCTGAAGCAGCGTGATTAATCACCGACTTGCTCAAGCATGAGCTTGAGATGTCTTAAAACAACACGAGACTAGTCGACCGAGTTATTCGACCACAAGCTTGGAACTAACGGGGGCACAACTAATAGTCGACCTACTCAATGCATGAGTTTGAGGTGTCTTAAAACGAAGCGCGAGACTATTCCACCAAACTTGCTCTCAAGCACCAGCTTGAGATGTCTTAAAATGCACAATTCTGGAGAAAAGCATCACATACGATATTGCATGCATAAACAACCAAATTTCACTAAGGCATGCACATAACTCAATGATGAGTTGCTTGAATACCAAGCTCGGGAGCATTCAGATCAGAAGATATGCAAGCCAACATATTTTCGCTAAGGCATGTGTTTATTCAAACCGAGCTAAGACATGGTCACGCCCTGGAATTTTCCTTTTAATATATAAAAATTAACCAATAATTCCTTGAATGAATAACTAAAAAATAAAACTAGGCATGATTCCATCTAGATAATGGACCAATGTCCTAGAATAGTAGAGGTCCTGTATGAATACAAAAAAAATATCATAATAACTTCTAATCTACATCAAGGACCTTAATGGTCATTAACCCTTACCCTTCAGACAATCCACAGCATAACCTATACATGCTAAATGTTAAAAGAAGTGAGTATCGAAAGGTTAAATAATTTTACAATCCATATCGAAATAAGTAAATTTTAATAATTTAACAAATTGGCCAAAAATCAGAGGATGAATACAGAAAAGTAAAGTATAAGAACAAAAATAACTTTTCTGAAATATGCAATCCACATACGACAAAATGAATGTCATCCATGTCATGCAGGCCACAAAAATAACAACAAGTCTTCAACTTGCCCTTAACCTGCATCTGTAATAGTTATAACGACGGGAGAGTATATAACCAGTAGAAAATCTTTTACTACATTTAATGCATACTTGGGTGCCTGTGTCAGTGTAGTGAGAACTTAGTCATGCATGATTCCATCTACAATAATTAACACAATTGAAAGTCCAAACAACTATAAGAATTTGTGGTAGTACACTTCCTTCCCTTTCCCTTCTCCGCCCGTCGGGCGATAGATACGTAAATTTCCGGCGGTTTCCCAATTCAGAAGATTGGAGGGCGCCGTATACCCCCTTGGCCAAGTCTGGGTGTTTACAAAACCCCCGGGCTACCAAACCCGAACATATCTTTTTTTCCTCTATCCATTTTCTTTCATAAACAACATTCTATAAAGAACACATGAAAATTTAACAACGCACAATCACTTCAATAGGTTAAATTTTGAATTCATATAAATTAGGGCTTTCACCCATATCACCCACAATAGTCATATTCAAGATCACCACATGCTCATTCAACGTTAACTAACACGAATCTGCTTAGTTAGGCACCTAATTGACAAAAATTAATTAATTCATAATATTATTCCCCAAACTACATAACACTTAAAGTTATCACAATCTAATTGAGTCAAGATATAACACTACTTTTAATCTAAACAAATAAACATTTACAAATGGTGCAAAAGAAAGTCCCTACCAATGATGAAGTGAAATCCACCCTAGGGTATGCAATATGCTTCAAATAAGTGATTCCTTTGATTTGAGTAGAGCTTGGTAGAACCCACACCTTTGTATCTCCAAAAGTGACCAAAAATTGTGATTTATAGCAAAAAATTTGCGACAAAAAGGCGGAGCTCTGTGCGTCGCGCGACAGAGATAAGCCGAGAGGAGAAGAAACGGGGGAGAGAAAGAACGGGGAAGTGAAGTCTCTGTTCACAACTTTTAATAGATTATAGTGATCATTTAAACATAGTAAACAAAGACAAAACAAAAAAAGGGGAGTAGCAAAGAGACGCCCCCCCCACCCGAGGCGTCCTCACCCTCAACACCCACGCGCACCGGAAGTGAACCCCCAAGACCGCGAAACACCCCTAGAGTTTATAGTTAACACCCCGTCCTCAATTAACTTATAAAAATTTTTATTTCCTCCAATTTTAACCCCAACCAGCCCGAAAATAAAAAGAATTATACTATATATACATGAAAAAATTACCTGAAGCATCACAAGACAAGTTGATAGAACAACTACATCAATGCTATGAGCATGCAAACAGTTAAAAATTGCTAAGGTATGACATGACTTGGTCTTTGGGACGCAGATCACCGAGTTCAAAACCTCTATAAATCCATGGCAATGCAAAAAGTGGATATTCTCTAAGTCATTAGTAAACTATTCGAATACCAAGCTCGAAAATCATAAAGCATTTGAGCATACAAAGGCAGAAATGAGCTAAGGTAAAGACAAAAGTAAGAAATGAGTTGGAGAAAAGAAAATAGAATTTCATTAAACTAAAAATATTTACAAACATTAAATGTCAAAAAACAAAAATATCTACAAGTCTTTAAAAAATAACGCCAAAGGACCATCCCCCTAAGGCTTTCAAATGTGTTATACTTCTGGGGGATGACCTGATCTTTATCTTCAGCTCTTTCTCCATCTCTTCCAACCCCGAGCCCATTGCTTGCACCAGCGCCTCCAACCTCGGTTGCACCTTCATCTCCCTATTCTGCTAGCTAGTTCATATATTCCTTCTCATTAAAGCCTGGCAAAATAAGGGGCGAATAAGCTCCAAGAAGGTCCGGAAGCTCTACTTCAATTGCTCCTACAGTCTAAGTTGGGTGTTTTGCATGAGTATCAAACTCCTTCAAACAAGTGAGCTAGCCTTCGTGAAAAATGTTAGGGAGAAGCTTGGCCACCTGTCTCTCAGCCAGGCTATAGCCATGGTTGAATACCCGCTTATACACCGGGCCAGTGACCACTTTTTGGAGCTCGACTAGATCCTGTAAAGCCTTGTGAAGTTTGTAGCTTCATTGTTGGCTTTGCGAGTTGCCTCCTTAACAACGAGCTTCTCCCTAGTCTTTTTTAGATCAAACTTTAGGTTGTTGGATTGCTTTAAAGCCTTCTTAGCCTTAGAGGAGTAGCGCTTCATCCGCTCTGAGATGGCCATTGCTCTATGGAGGCTTTGCGAAAAGAGCGAGAAATTGTCAAAATAGAGAATGATTGAATGTTCAAAAGAAAATGATATACTATGACCGAGGTAAAGATCCTTACCTAAACGTGTTGCATCATATTCAGATCGACGAACTCAACCGAACTTTCTACAACAAGGTCTGTCACGTCCTGTGGAAGCATGACAACTTGTCCTTGGCCAGGCAAGTCTCATGCTCCTTCGAAATGTTAGCCATGGTGACTTGCTGCCCGAGCTCGACAGCAACAAACTTGGGATTCCATACCTCAGGGGTTTCAGTGGGAGTTAGGGTACCAGCCGACCCCTCTCCTTCACCCTTCATTTTCGTCTAGGGAGTGCCCACATTAGGCGCCTTCCTCTTGCGTTTTCTAAGGAGAGGCGGAGTCTAGTAAGCTCGGCTCTGCTTCAGTGGGTTAGGAAAGAGGACTGAATCTTGGACTGAAGGCAGGATTTGGACATCTGCAAGAGGATTTGCTGGTTTAGGTTTCTTTTGGCTGAGGTGCCCAGGCTTTGGAGCTATAACAACCTCTTTCGAGTTGATATCAGCACCACCACCTTCAATAAAGGAGTGATCAACTTCGTCCCTAACCACAGGCAAAACAGGGGAAAGTCGAGGTTGTCCACAACTTCCAAATCTGACCACCAGTGCGTGGGCAACTGTAACTGGAGCAGGGGAAACTACCTTGGTAGAAGCTAGATATTCGCCTTGGTTCACCTCCTCTAACTTCTTCTTCACTACTTGATAACCCAAACAAACTCGATGAACCCGAAGTACTAGAGGGAGTAGGGGTGGAAGCTCAACTGGCTCTTTGACAACAATGAGGCGCTCGTTCCCGAATGCACAAAGAGGGAAACATGACATGTTTGAGCTATTCAGCTCAGTGTGGGATAACGTGACAGTAGATTGGCTCGTATTGAAGAAGAGTTTTCACATCCCGAGACCTACTGCAGTTGTTAACCTTCTGAATAGCCTAAGTGCACTACGCAGACCGCTTCGCGAATAAGTTATTGAAGTCTGAAACATGACAACCGATGTCAAAAAGTTATATCAGCAACATAACAGGTTTATAAAAATATTACAAAGTCAAAGTACGGTAGTATGAAAAATAACTCACTATTAGGGAGGCTTCCATTGTGTCAAGGGAAAGAATAAATGCCATTATCCCCAGACGGAAATAATACAGGATCCAGAAATCCAGACGAAGTCATTGAGATACATGTCTTTGTCAGGGATCTCGGTCACAAGCCTCGTATGAGGTTGTTGGGATTCTGAATTCAAAGATAATGATTGTCGTTGGTACAAGGCTCTCTCATCAGGCGTACGACACTACACACGTGCAACAAGTCATAGGCACTGAACTGGATATCTTCTTTTCACATCAGCGTATTGATTGCAAGCATGGTCCGGACGAAATTGACCAAGACTTGCATGAAGGATAGTCGGCACTGAGCCATAACCTCCTTCAGCAGTGGACTAATTGGGAAACGGAGACCTACTTGGTGGATCAACCAAGTCCGAACTGGGATGCAGTTCCCATGCCCCCTACTACATTGGCATCTTCATTTGGTCGTGGTCTCTCTATTCGCATGTTGTCCGGAATGTCATGGGCATCCTAAAATGATCAAATGCGTCATCGGTGTGAACTAATAGCTGATTTCAGTTCAACTCTATGTACTGAAAGCATAAGCAAATCGTAAGAACGAGCTTAACTACGTAATCATAACGAGCATTTGGGTGCATAGTTAGTCGAGCTCCTCCTGAACTCTGAGCTCTGGCCTACAAGGTTTGGCATTTAGGAAAAGTTAGCCGAGTTATGAACTTTGTCCCACGAGGTACACCTACATTTCTTTAAGGGACAATTCTCAAGCCCCTTTCCTATCTCGACTAAGCAAAAGGGCTTGAGGGGGCAAAACCCTACAAGGAGGACTTTTCAAAGTTTTTCAACAAGCCATCAAAAAATATAGGGGAAGCTCAGACTCGCTTCATCAGGGGTACAGGTCGGAAGTAACCCGAATCACATAAGACAAAAGCTTCAATCGCACAACAATAGTGGATAGGCAACCAAAGGCAAAAACAACCGACAAAGCCCAAAAAATAGCAAAGTGGGCACTACTACAAATATGAAATAGGGGGTATTCTAGACCTACAAACACTCAGATGGATCGAGCCGCAATAGAATGGTGCAACAAGTACAACAATTGCGAAAACACTTTCGCAAAGAAAAAATAAGTTAGAGAAACTCACAGAGTGGGACCTCTCGCACCTCATCTCGTCCTACCATGTCCTCTTCCTCTACGTTGGTAGTGCGACCCACATCTTCTAGGCCAAACTCCGCATCCATGGGTGGGACCCGCCACTACAAGAAAGACGACCTTTGGTGATGAATTAAATTTATCTCAAATTGCATATTTTTCCTCACAAATGATAGAGGTGACAAAACTAGTGACAAAATTATTTTCTCAACAAAGGATCATCACAAAAAGTCTCATGGTGACAAAATTTTTATTCCGTCACCTATAATGATTGTTTTATGATGAAATTTATTTCTTCACTTATAATAAATGTTTTTGACAAATCGTATTTCGATCACTATTTTGACATATTTTTGTTCCACAAATAGTTACTGTAAAATGATGATGTATTAACATAGGGGTTAGGAAAAACTTTTGTCACCTAATAGATTAACTATCGTATGACCAAAATTTATTCTAATATGACAAAATATTTTACCACCATTTGATATTTTTTTTGTCACTAATCGTCCATTTCGTCATTACCTAAAATTTTAAATTTAAAAATTATAAAAAATAGTAAAGGTGAGTTTTTTTATCACCTATAATTTCAAATTAAATCCAATCGGTGAAGAAGAATTTTGTCACTAAATTTTTTTTTAGGAAAATCTCTTCGGTGATAGAAAATTTTGTCACCTAAAATATATTTATGAAAAGTATGAATGACGAAAAAAATCATCCATAATACTCCATTGAGAATATAATATCATGTCCATTTAGAATCCAATAGATCTCAAATTAATAATAACACAACTAAAATTTAACCATAATAACTACACATTTTCATAAATCAATATAACCAATGACAAAAGCCAGCAAACTAGATCGTATAATGTTCACCGTATATACTTTTTATCCTATGCATCATCAAAAGAAAGAGTAGATAGAAATTACTGAAAAACCAAAAAGAACGAAGATTTTGAAGCTTGATTCAAAAGAAACCATATCAAAAAAGTCTTCGTAGAATAGACTACATGGTCATCACCTCGCTGCCAACCTTTTGCATATACATCTACAAACAATAAAAAATCAAAGTGACTCTCAACAAATATTGGCTAAAATATACTAGGTAGTCATGATACTTTTAGCCGAAACTTCTGATATTTTATGCATGTAAAATGAAAAGCATAAAGTGCTAACGGCAGCAAGTCTTTAACCGGTGTACCCTTGGCGTTTAAGATAACTCCATAACCCTAGCCCCACGTCCTCCCCTGTTCCTCTTTTGCCTCTTTTGGCCTCAACTAGCTCGTGTTCTTATTATTTTGCTAAAAGCGCGAAATTTATCTGCCCCAAATACCCACTGCGATGAACGACGCTTGTCCGTAACAATACTGCTGACCTGTTTGAAGTGTGCAGTAATGGTGTCTTAGACTTGGTGAATACAACACAGACGTGTTCTGTGAAATCTTAAATTTAGAAGAATTTAGGATGAGATGAGGTGTGCATGAATTGTGTTCTGTTTTACTCAGTAAATTGTTTTTTTCTGGAAATCTTAAATTGTGTTCTGTGCTCTATCAGCAACATTCTAAATATAAAGTTTCCATGTATTGTAGCATTTTTGGTAGCTCTTGTGAACTGCATTAAGCATAGAAAGAAAGTGGTTTAATATCTCTGCCTCGTGCAATTATCTTTGGGAGAACCCAAAAAAGTAAATAGACAATCATTATCAGAAAAGAATTATTGAGGATTTGACCTTTCATATTTTTTAGTTAGTTTATAGGACTTATATAATCTAAAAAAATAGTTGAAAACAACGGAGTATCCAAGTATCTTTAACAAACAAAATATTTTTGTCAAGAATAGCGACGGTTTCACCCATCACAAGTGTTCAGAAACAATGTAATTGACGACAAGAACATAAGATAAGGGAGCTGTTGAACTCACTATGAACGCAGATCACAGAGCCTGGGGTTGTATGAACCACAATGAGAGCATTTGGAGAGAGCCAGTGGAAGGAAGGGTTCCTCTTTCCACATCATTGAATAACATACCTGGAATTTTCTCTGGGGCGAAACAAAATTCGTTATCTTGTGACATTGCAAAAAAAAAATGAAGATGTTTGTAAGATGACGAGCAGCGACATAGAAAATAATATTATCAACCTGAGTCCTGCCAGAATTATCATCTGGGATTGTCTCCTCCGCCAAAAGAGCATCTAACATTACAAAATACACCTGAAGATAAACACTCAAAACATTTATGACTGCAACTTACCAGAACAGCACAACAAGATGATTCAACTTGCTAAAGGGAAGTAGGATAACATGCAAAATCAATTTGGGCAGTAGACCAGAGGCATGATTTTACTAGACGGTGCCAATTTTCTCTCTTTAATATTATTGACATATACAGAATCACAGTGGTAGGAATTGTGGGTCAAAATTATTCTTGCAAAACCATTTTCAATGATATATTGAGAGGACGAGTTGAACTTTCCTGCGAGCAAAGCAAAAAGAGTGTGGACTTTACAAATGAAGATTTCAATATCAAACAAACAAGCATTTTGCTCAAATGGGTGAATGGCTTTCTTTAGTAGTCTGGCTGGCGTTGTTGCCTCCTTAACTTTTTTTGGGGTTTAATATTGCTGCCTTCTGCAGATTTCCATACGTGACAGATGAACAAAACAGGGAAAATGCTGATACTTTATAATTAGCTATATAGTCTCCCGATTTGTGCAGGGGAATACAATGCAACAGAGTGGGATCAGTGAAAAGGGAAAGGTGGCGTTGTCATATAAAAGGTGAAAGCATAGCAATTATTGTTGCCTTTGCAGCAAAGAAAAAAAAACAAGTGAAAAAATTAGTGATGTATGTACGAGCAAGTTTATTCATCTTGATATGTTCAAACAAAGATGTTTTAACAATCAATTCAATAACCATGAACAACAGTCAATAAAATACTGAGGAAAAGCCTAAAGTAGAGACCAAATTATTGAATAGTAAAAGTTCTGTGGTCTTTATGGCAACAGGAATACAGGCAATTCTCATACAAGTAATGTCCCCACCAGAGCACAAACTTCAAGAGCAGAAAATGCAATTAAAATCAGATTAAAAAATTAGTCACTGACGAAAAGAATTAGAGCTACAGAATGGTCTGTATGTTCTAACTCAGAAAGAAGCTGCAATATATCAAACGAATACTTGGGGCCTGTTGGATTTGTACGCTCCACACCACACAAAACAAAGATAAGACTAACTGGTCATAGGCCAAAAAACCATAAACGTTGGATCTGCAGCCTGTAAGGGAAGAGTAATGAGGTTCAAACAAAATCAAAAGATGCTTGATGGGCAATTGCTGAGATTGAAAGGACGCAATTCTAATGTCCCAAATTGGGAATCTAAAAAGTCCCAAGTCAAGTAACATTGTCTATATGTTGTCGGATATTATAATTTTGATTTGATTTTTTTGTCTCCTGTTGAATTTTTAACAAAATGGGGACTCGAAATTTTCATAACATCAGAACACCTATCAATTCAAAGGGGTACACTAGAACTCTATGTTACACAGGATCGAATAATACACATAGATACCACACCTAAAAGAACTGTGCAGTGGGGATAGTTCTAAAAGTATGTGTTTTGTTTGATGTAGTTTCAGTTCGGTTTCTGCCAAAACAATATTCAAAAATATTTTTTGAGAACAAAAATATTCAGTTTTATCATATTGTATGCCATTTTAGTAGAAGTGAGTTTTGGAATTTGAAAACTTCCTTTTAATATTTGATTAAAAATGAGTTTTTTTTTTTCTCAAAAAGAATCCTAAAACAAGCTTTGAAAAATCATTAACCAAACGAACTTATAAAAGTTATGATTCTGAAAACAACAATCAAAGGTAGCCTTAGATGTAGATGCTTTGAACAAAATCTACTTGCATATTTCATGTTTCAAACTCATAATGCTCAAGTTGCAAATTATGGAGCAACTTTGGTAGTATTGGGCCAAATACCCGCCTTTATTAATATGACAAAACAGATATGTAAATCACAAAAACAAGTGGGACTCAATCTGAAAACACAAGTCGTACCCACAGTCCCCACACCAACCAAATCCCTCCAAAAAAAACAACACACATTAACTTATTGCTCTCAGATTTTTGATTCTAAGAAAAAATGTAAAACAAAATTAACTGTGAGAAAATAGAACATAAATGGAGAGAGACACATGTGTAGGTATTGCAAAAATGGAAGAAGAGAACGTAGAGTAAAAGAAAAAATAAATGGAGATAGAGAGACTATATACACACATAAAAGACTATATACACACATATACACACATAAAAACATGGTAATTTCTCATACAAAATTACGAGAATGATAAAATTAGTCGATAAATTTACGAGAGTGAATAAATCACGATCACAAGAATAGAATGATCACAATCTCAGACTTTCTAAAAACATAAACAAAAACCCTAGATCTAACGCAGAGAGAGAGGGAGAAATACCTCAGGTTAGATTTGTCGTCGAAGTCGCCGTCCCTCACCACCACTGTTGGTCGCGATCCCCTTGCGCCTCTCTCTCTCTCTATTTTCCTACTAAACGTGATGCACTATACGTGTATCAGTTGGTATAATTATTTTTCTTCTTTTTTCTTTTTTCATTTTCTTTCTTCTTTTTTTTTTGCTATACGTGTACGTGTATTTTTTATATATTTATATAACCAGGTCATATACGTTTGTTTTTATATTTTTTATATGTTTATATGTTTATATAAACAAGTTTATATCAAGTGGCATTTTATGAAGATTTCTTCAAGTACCTGAAACAGATCAATGAACTGTATCATCGATAAGAGATGCTATCAGAAAACAAAGAGAAATTACTGTATAAAAAAATAAATATATATGTTTATATATATATATATTCTTTTTATATTCCTTTTTTTCTCAATCATTTTATTTTTTCTTTCTTTTTAATATTTTTTTATATTATATAGTGAAAGGTACCTGATTTTTTTTGTGTTTTAATTTTCTTTTTCCATCATTTCTTTTTTTTTCTCTTGTATCTTCTATTATGTTGTACAGTTGTACATTGTTTCGTTGTATTTTTCTGATTTATTTTATATTCGTTTTCATTTCCTTCAATCATTTTCTTTTTGTCCTCCAATCAAGCATTTCCAATCCTTTAAGAACATTGTTATCGAAATCGATTATAAAAAGGGCTACTATATAGTCAAGTGCGGTGAAAAGAAAAAATGAAAGAAAAAATGAAGAGAAAAAATGGATAGCACAACGCCGTAGTAGATCTGATAACATTCCACGAATCCCACCCAAGGCGTTAAAGACTTAAAAAGTAGACACTCGAGCACCACCTGAGTTCGTTTTGGGTGAGAAGAGAACCGTCGAGTGTTATATATACAGAGTATATCAATTTTTGACCAAAAAAATAGCGTTGATGCATATCGATAGACTATAAGCGGACAAAAAAAGTAACATCCAAATAATAAAATTGTCCGCTCAAGAAGCATTCTAAACTCCAATCTAGCAAATTTTATGAGAAACAAATAATCAAATACCCCAACAACTTCAACGATCTCAATTCATCCCTGATTGTGCACGGTGTGGATACTAAAATCAAGTACAATACATGAACTTAGTTATTATCAATTCATTGAACGAATAAAAATTTTAAGCTCATTACTAAGTAACTTATTAAATCGCTCGATCTAAACCATGGATTTCAGTTCTCTGTACAGTCATTCATTAGTACCAAAAAGGAGATTTCAGCTGTCCGGTATGCGTGCATTGGATGAATTTAATGCATCCCTCGGATTAAAGTTTTATACTGGACAACCTGCCCTCACTTGAGTTTTATTTTGGTAATCGAAACTGTGTATTGTTACTATCTGGAGTCCACCATTGTACTATAAATAAATTTGATCGGCATATCGGTTGTGGGAATTTAACGACAAGGAATATCATTCAAATACTAGTCTACTGTCTCAATCAAAGAGCTTTAATTCTAACTCGATCAACCTCGATCAACACCGAAGTTTTATGAGAACTAATTTAATATTGAAGGCAACAAAATCAACGGGTTTGATGTAAAAAGTTTTGGTTTTTGGTAAGACCCCCCACCTCTCAACCGCCAAACTTTAATAAATTGGGTGACGAAACACTTTTCGCACACAAAAAGTTTTCATTTGTGAGAAACTTTCTCCCTATTGGTTTCTCATCATTGGTGAATTATAGAAAACAAAAAAAATTTGTTAAGCAAATATTATTGGGTGAAAAACAAACTTCCTCATCAATTACTTTCCTTTGTGCTGATTCTTTTTGTCACTGATTAATTTAGACAAGTGAGACCGAAACAAGTTTTTTCACGACCACGAAACATTGGGTGATGACAACAACTTTCCTCACCCAAACACTTACCTTTTGTGAGAAAAAAGTTTGTCACCTAATTATTTTAAATAATTTAGGTGACGAAATAATTTTTCTCACGCAAAATGAATACATTAGGTGACAAAACAATTTTTCTCACCCAAACACTTACCTTTTGTGAGAAAATATTTTCGTCACCTATTTATTTCAAATAATTTAGGTGACAAAACAAGTTTTCTCACGCAAAATGAATACATTGGGTGACAAAACAACTTTCCTCACCTAAGCACTTACCTTTTGTGAGAAAAATTTTTTGTCACCTATTTGTTTCAAATAATTAGGTGACAAAATAAGTTTTCTAACTCAAAATGAATACATTGGGTGACGAAACAACTTTCCTCACCCAACACTTACCTTATGTGAGGAAATATTTTCGCCACCTATTCGTTTTTTATTAAATAATTTGGGAGACGCGAAACAAGTTTTCTCACGCAAAATAAAAATTTGGTGATGAATTGGAAAGAACTTTTTGACCCCAATAATTACCTTTGTGAGAAAACAAATAGTCACCTATTATTTCAACTACTTTTGTTGACGAAATAGGATTTCTCACGCAATCACCTTTCTTTGGTGAGAAATTTTTTGTAGCATATAGTTTAAGTTATAGCGCGCCACAATGAAATAAAGGAAAAATATTAGTGACCAAAAAAAAGTAAGTCCTCACCTAAACTTTTTTTCGTCCAATTGTTCAGTGACGAACTTTTTGTTTTCCTCACTAATGGACAATATATGGTGACAAAAAATACTTGTCACCTTAAATGTTTGTTCTCTCATAATTGATGACGAAAATAATTTTTTTCTCACAAAATAGACATTTTGTGACGAATTTTACCTCGTCGCAGCATTTCGTCACTGTTTCATATTTTTTCTTATAGGGCGCTTCGCTCACCACATCCCATTCATGAATTCCCCATCCCGCTCATTTTCTCTTCCTCCACCACACCCTAATGCCTCATAGGTTCCCCGAACAACCCTCCAACCACTCTTTGACACTCCTTCCCCTCCTCTAGCCCATTGGCCAACCTCATGCCGGCTTCTCTCTCTCTCTCACCACACAAAGAGTTATCAGTATTCACGACTCCATAATGGACTGTCGTGGTTCAAGATGTCGCGTCAATACAAACGTGGAATCCACACGTTCCACATCATTCTCGGTCCTTCACGGCTTTTTGTACTTCTAAGTAAGCCATGTAAAGGCCTTTTGCATTCGATGCCGAGATTCTAAAAGACCTTCCCACACTAGAAGGCTGTTGTTCAATCAACCCCCTTCACACCCGACTTTGAGAAATTTGTCTAATGACCAAACAGATTTCTTGAAGCACAAGTTTTTCACTTGGCAATGTCTTTACAACACCATCAAAGTCATTGAAAGCCCACACCAAGGAACTGATAAGTGACAACAAGGAAACAATGGGTTCATCGGGCGATTACCTCCGGTTGGGCGGTCCGTAGTGGCTGCACCACCAGGCCGAGTGTTTGGAGTGCCTGACAAACAAGAGCCTAACTCTGCGATATATTTGTCTTTTTGGACAACTTGTTTGAGTGATGAGTAAATAAAGAGCTGTCTAATGGGGTTGGAACAAAGGTGGGCATAAGTTTGTGTGGGTCGTAAGAGATGCCAATAAGGAGATGTTTTTTTTTGGAGGAGAAGAAGGTGTCTGCTTTCCAAAAGGGTTGAAGAGAGAGTAGAAGGGAGGGGCATGGTGGTGAGAGATTGGCACCTCGACTTAAATTTGAGCAACCCTCATCGTTAACTCAGATTTTTGGACCTAAAAAAATGCTTTTTGAGTAAAATAGCAAATAGGTTACCACAAGTTGCTTACATATACTTTTTAAAAAAAAAAAATATTACGTGAATTCGAAAATATAAAATCTGATCTTTTAAGTTAATAATTAATAATTTAGCCAAGTCCAGTTTAGGACAAGAACATTTATGACAGTACTAACCAAAAGAAACACTCCTGCAAGCTACTTTTGAAAGAAAAACAAATAGTGGGCCTAATATAAAAATAGAACTAGGTAGGGCCCTAGATTTTAGTTGAATCTTAGCGACTACTTTGCCAACTTATGCTCAGGTCGACCAGCCAGAAAAAATTATACGGTGGACTAAGATGGTTGTCTACCTTAGATGGCTGTCTACCTTGATCTCGATCACTCGGGGTTAGTTAGGTATAAAAAGTAAAGCATGATTTCTTAACATTTTTCATAGCTTTTTTTTGGGGGGGGGGAAAAAACGTAGGTGATCTGGCAAATGGGCATCAAGGTCACCCCAAAGTTTTTAAAAATCACAGATTTATATAAATATTAGCATTAATATTTTAAAACTATGTAAATTCATCACCCCCAAGTTGAATTAGTATTGTATGTTGAGCTTAAGTACGAATTCAGTGTTTTTTATATGTACATTAGTCTCTTCAAGGGTAAAATCTTACATCCGTCCCTGTGAAACCAAAGCAGATATAATGGTCTGAAACTATTGGTAGTTTACATGTAATTTGTAATTCTGAATGTATATGTTTTTCCCAGGAAGTATACCACACTTTGTATTGACAAGTAATGTTTCCAAGCAGTGGTTTTATAACCACTGTGGGTGGAACTCATTCATGGAGAGCAAACCATGGTGTTCCATATTGACATGTCCATGCACTCTGAACCGCCTGGAACTCTGTACTGGGTACTACAGCTCAAAATGGCCAGTTCTCAGGACTGGGAGCCCACCGAGATAAGCTGTTCACGTCGTCGATAGTGAAAAGTTGTGAAGAGGCTGTGGGAACTGAGGGGAGGGTGATCAGGAGGAGGAGGGTGGATTGATTGGCTCCGATGCGGTAAGTCATTGGACCCAAGGCACGTTTCTCGGTTGGAGTTGACTCGTTTGTTGCTCATACCACTAGGTGATTTGGTTTGTAACATAAATGGCAACGTGGGTTTCTAAAATCTTTCTGATTATGATGTGTTGTACTGCACACTTGTGTACTGTAATGCATTTTTATTTACCTTAAATTATGTTATTGTAATACGATCACTAATTATCGAAAAGGTTCAATTTTGTGGAAATGGATTCAATCTGTGACTCTGTTACGGATACCAAGTGCTGGTAAGTGTCTAAGTGGCAACTTCAGTTAATTCACATATCTAAGGACACGGAAATAGGACAAAATATTCATATTTATTGGTATACTTAATTCTCAGTTTTTACCAACCCAAAATGGGGGTTGCAAGGTGTTATAAATATTCATATTTAGAATTCGACTTTGATTATAACTATGCATAAACGTCACTATTATGCATAAAAAGTATGCAACTGGGGTTCTTGATATGTTTAGAAATCTATGTAACAGAGAGTTCAATAAGAAAAATAAATCAAGTTGACACTGCCCTTACCGTGGGCGCATCTCGGATGAGAAGGGAAACTGATAGACAAATCTGCACGAACACAAACGTCATAAAATGAAGAATAACTTACAAACAGAATAACAACACTCGAACCCGTATCCTCCTAAAACTAGAGATTTGCTACAACTGTGCATTAACATTGAGCAGTAAAGAAAACTAACTAGATAAATTGACCGGTGTTAGAATGGTCATAGGAACACAATGCAATCAATCTTTTATCTACTGGCATAAGGTTAGCTTTGCTCAGTTTTTTGTTTGTTAGTTTAGTTATAAATTTACTAAGCTTTCTATGGAAACTTACACGTGGGACTTGCAAACTGAACCAAAACTGCAAGCTCATGAAAATGTACTCTAATCAGTATTCAGCAAGGCAAACACTTTTGGAATTGCACGTTGACTTTTCAACTTAATTCTTAACCACCTTCGTATTCCCCTTACCCATCCACTGATTCCAGGGTTCAGTGGCCTGCTCCCAACTGTATTAGAAAGAGCTACAATGTGCACATCCAATTTGTTCACCCACCTAAATAAGTGGGGAAACAGAGGACCCATGATTATGGTTCCGTTATTGGGGACAATTAATATTGTGAAGGTGATGTTCACCCACCTAAATTGAACTCTGAATAAATATCAATACGTGTCTATTGTCTTGGTGTGTGGACAAAGAAGAAATAGCTTCCAGCCCCAATTTCCATTTGTTTTGATATATGCAAAAGATCGTGCTAAGGTATAAGTATTATAAAGCGTCTGACCATTTCTCTCGGATTTGGACTTGAACTCATGGCCAGTCACAAATGAAAACAAATTTTGTTCTTCCACTTGTCAGGTAGGTGAATGAAATCAGACTTTAGTTGCAAAATATAGGAAATATGGTGCCTAATGTCCTATCTTTTCACATCTCGCATGAGGGTGAATCCAGAGAAGCTAAGACCTTGGGTCTCATTTTTTTCTTATGAAGCCGACCATAAGTGAAGTGATCCTTCTAGTCCGAGACGACCAAACAATTAGCTACATAGTAAGGCAAGTAAGGCAAATAAATGTCAAAGTGGAAATTCTTCCAAGGCTTCTCAAGCATTACCAAAATTTTACATATTTTAAAAACTTGAAATTTCAAAGTACTTTTTCTCTCCTGCTACCCATTTGAGACTAGCAACCAAAATTGAACTGTCCAGGCAAAATATCCCCGGTAAAAATCACACCCCTGACACAATTCTAGATGTGAACTGCATAATATTTCTGGCGGTCATGACAAGTCCTGCTTAATTTAAAATATCGAATGATTTTGACAGTGAATTCAAAGGTGGCTTATTGAAAACCACGTGCATTTCCTAAGTTTGTATAAGAAAAGTTTGAAAATGGTTGATGATTCCAGCATATAGGGTCAGCTTTGAGTATGAATGTGTGGATCATTTTAATGTTTAAAGTCTTAATACTGATAATCTCAGAGTAAATAAAAGTCAACTGACGGCTTAATTAATTGTCTATTCTTATCGATAAACGCACAAATCAAGTTTTGTACTCTTACAAGTTTTCTAGATTAAAATATTTTTTGGATAGCGAAATCTTATATGTCATATATTATTACACATTGTTACTTTTAATCTGAGAGTTTTAAAATTTTGGGGGGTATGATTGCGCCCATACCCCCAAATGCCGCCCACTTGATCCATCATAGGAAGGTGAAACCACTTATAATCACTTACAATCTTAATGGGTGAGTACAATTAAAGATGGTCAGGTCCCTACTTCCACACATCAAACTTCTTCGTCACCATATATAAACTCAGCATTTGCATGGTGAATACAAAAAGACTCGTGCACAATACTCTACATAGATTACCAAAGCTGTGCCAAAGAACCTCTCAAGGATTAGACAGTGGTATAAAATACCATACTTGGAAACAACCCATAACACAAGGATATTGATTTCATGCTTCAAACCCTATAAGCATTGTCTCTACTGTTTCTACAGGGCTGGAACTCGAAACAGTACAGATGGGGCAAAGAGGGTGATCCAACCCACCAGTAGAGTTTTCCATGACCTATCACCAAATTCTTAGAACATTTGTCCAAATATACCCTATACACATGCATAACCAAGAGTTAAAAACGATATGTCCTTTTGGTGATCATTTTTATGGTAACCAAACACCTCCGCATCATGTCAGAAAACACTTTACTTTCTGGATTAATCTTATGTCTACAAATTTGTTATTCACCTTCCAACCAAAGAATAATGGATAAAAAACAGATGTGGTTTACAAAAAAAACAAGAAACATTAAGCTGTATGGACCAGAATCATTTAGGTATGACTCACAATACACCAAAGTTCAATCTCCCGCCTACATTTTGTAACCAGATCTCTTGGTTTAATTCTGGGTAGATACAACTTATTAGAAAAACAACATTAACATCATTTTGGAACATGGCTTTCACTTTTCGGAGCAACTGAGGTCTTGGACTTTAACATTTACACGGCTTTCAAGGTTCAGGGTCCAACTTCCCGAGGCAGCATCCAATTCCCACTTATAGACAAATCACAACTTAATGAGCGAAGGAGTATCAACGCTCCAGCATAAAATTTTCGTTGTTTAGATCTTGATTGGGTAAGAGAAGGGAAATGAAAATAAACTTTTTAAGGGTGCAAATATA
>CM018893.1:9607106-9609606 GCA_009663005.1 Actinidia chinensis
TGGAAAGTGGTAATGTCAGATTTTTTGGATCTAAACTATCAATTGACCTTTTTGTGCTATGCCTGGTAAAATGGCTATGTAAAGACCTGTTTTTTTCCTTTGAAATTCGGTTTGTTGTGGTTTGATGTTTAATTACCTGGTCTAATAATTACCGTCCCCTCTGACTGTAGTGTCTACAAGCGGTAACTCTATCATCTATCCGGTCAGCTGTATGCAATGGCGGACGCAAGAATTTTGTCGAGGCGGCCAAATTATACATTTTCAATATACTTTTGGGTAAAATTTTTTTAAGGGGGGCCAGTTTCAATGGATCAATAGCAAAATAGTCAAAACTAATAGAAAATATATTAATTTTTTTTTTTGATTTTTCAAATGTTAGGGGGGGCCGTGGCCCCCCCGCCCCCCGGGACTGCCCCTGGCTGTATGTATGTATATAGTGCAAATCTTATTTGCTTTTATGCACATCGATGCATGCGCATCGAGTGGAATGCTTTTGTATGTTTTTGCATTTTGGATGCGATTAGATTATGTGATTTGAGATTTTTGGATCTAAACTATCACTCGACCTTTTTTGGGCCTATTTATGGTAAAATGTTTATTAAAGACCTTCTTTTGGATTGAAATATGTTGTGTTTGTGGTTTGATTACTTATCATAATTGCAGAGGATATACCAAGGTTCCGAATCTTCCAATTATTTGCGTTTTCCCTGGAAAATATCGATGGAAAGGATAGATTTCGAAACAGTGGATTTTCATTCAAGAGGGACTAAAGAAAATGAATAGAGTTTTATCTCCTGAAGGTTTTTGCCATATTATTTTTTTCCCAAAAAAATTCCTTTTACATTTTCCTTTTCAACTCCAACACGTTGTAATGGAAATTAGGATAGTGATCCAGGAAAAGGGCACTTTACACAGTATTTAAGCAGCTGTTTAGCTGTCTACAAGTACATTGGGAGAAGATGAATCAAGTTTTTTTTTTTTGATGTCATACACGACCAAATGATCCATCATTGATTTCTTGTTGTGGGCTGGCAAGGAATGTCAATGAAGATATATTATGAACAAAACAAAAATCTTCTTTTCATCTTTGTGGATTCTCTTCATTTAGACCGGTAAAGTTAACTGCCCTGGAATTGTTCATTACTTTATTTGTTTCTGCACACTTTAGTTTCTAAAATGATAGAATAGGACCCAAGAAGTTTAATCCGGATATGAAGAGAATGGATTTAGATGATTGAGCAAGCTGGCTTGTCCATTGCTTTATGTGAGAACTGTGGTGCGTTTTTTTGAGATGCCCTGTTAACTGGCTTACCAATGTTTGTAGAAGTTCGGATCAATGGCCTAACGTTAATGTTTTAATATCTTCATTACTTCAATATTGGGTACTCTAAGGGAAGTATAGTTTCTTTTGAAATAGTGGGCGAAATATATTCATTAGATAATTAGATGTTGCTTGGTGATGACAAACGTAGGCAAGCAATTTTCGTTCTCTATCTTTCGGATAACCTTGTAGCTACTTTCCCCAAACCCAACTTATCCAACCAATCAATTATCACCTAAGTACAAAATTGAGTTATTGTTTTCTAGTTTTTGTTTATTGTAATTATGGTTTCTAAAAACCCTGAAATTAGTAAATTACAACAGTGATTGCACGCAGTTGCAGGTCTAGGTGTTCCAATACATTATTTGCACTATATTCTTTGCAGTGCATCAATTTGTTTTTACTTTTTTTCAACATACTTCATAGATGGTCCAATTTTGATTCTGTTGGTTCCGTTGTATGATTGTGTATATTTGCAATTACGAGTGCATTCTTGTTTGGGTTGTGCTGTTCAGGTATTTGAAGTATTTGACAAAGAAGTACCTGAAGAAACATAATGTACGTGATTGGCTCCGTGTGATTGCTTCCAACAAAGATCAAAGTGTTTATGAACTTAGGTACTTCAACATTGCCGAGAACGAGGGCGAGGATGAGGATTGATGATCAGTCTGTCTCTTTAGTTGGGTGCTCTCATTGAAGATTATAGTTCTTTCCATGTTTCCTTCTTACTCTTTTGAAATTTGTTCGGTGAATTCGAGATTTTTGCGTTGATGCTGTCGATTGGTTAAAGATCATCGAACTTCCATTTCAGAGTTTTTTATCGTGTTTTTTGGTAAGTCAAATTGTTGTGATTGTGCTTATTATGGTTTTATGCCTTTGGTTATGCAATGGAAGTTTGACATAACTGTAGTAATCGATTCCAATTCTCGGTCATGTCTTTTGACCTTGAAAGCAGGTGCACTTTGTCATTGTAAAAAAAGAACGTGATGGATCTTTACTGTTATATTCTGTTTTTTTGAGACAAGGAGTAGCTTACTTTTAGTTTATTTTTGGCAAACTAAACAAAAAAAGTGAATTGAGTCATATTCTTGACCTAATACTGCTTTCATTCTTAGTTTATTTTTCTATTTTTCCATTTTTGGCTACTCAAATATGTATTGTTCACGTTGAAATCGATAA
>CM018893.1:9659606-9664606 GCA_009663005.1 Actinidia chinensis
AGTTTCAAATTATATGCTAATGTGTATATTTATTAGTAATTATCCGTGTTTACGGGTACTACATAAAAAAAATATCACTTCTTAGGCATACTCTTATACTCATTAAAGTTTTACAATTTAAAAAACAGATAAGATATAAAAGTCAGATATAAAAAATACATGGCTATATATACGAACAGAGACCATATTATAAAATGAGGAACAAAATAGAAAACTATAATAAATTTTAAATTTTTTTGGCTAGTTTTGAGAAATGAGGAGGAAAGAAAGTTGGTGTTTTAGTTTTTATGTAGGTCCCACTAAAAAATAATCCAAGGAATAAAAAAATATACTCAGATTTAGAGATTTTTTGTCTATTGGATAAGAACTTATGTGGGTCCCACACCGTTTTGAAAAAAATGAAGTGATAGTTTGAGGAGAAAAAAAAAATAATTTCAAGTGAAATCTCAGCCGTGGGGTTAATTCAAATAGATTTCAACCGTAGATAACGAGAGATAGTTGCAAATTCAAAATGAGTTATTTTTTAGCATTTAGACAAATTTTATAAGTATTACAAATTTAATATTATTTTACATAATAGTAAAGATCATGATTTTCAAGTCTCTATATGAAAAGAAAAAAACATTGTAATTTAATTCGAATTTTTAAAACTGTTTGTTTGTTAGAACCTGTTTAGAAACATTTTTTTTTAAAAAGAAAATTGTTGTAGGTTTTTTTAGGGAGGAATAGAATTACATGACCTCCCCTGAGGTTTACCGAATCACAAAGTACCCTTGACGTTTAAAAAATTACAGTAGTGACCCGCCCCTGAAGTTAAAAATTATCTTGACACCCCTTGACACCACTTGTCTCCCTTGTCTCCTTATGAAATGGACCAAAATGCCACCCCGCTCGTATCAGCCATAATCTCTCTAGTACCCCAGCTCTCTCTCTTTTGCACCCTTTTATTTTAGTTTTATTTTTACTTTGTTAATTATTAATGTTTTATACCCTTTAATCATATTTTTTAATTAAAAATAAATTTTTTTTAGTACTTTTTCTTATTTTTTTCTTGTTGTACCCTTGTATTTTATTTTTTATATTATATTTTTTATACAATTTGATTAATTGTATGTAACAAAAAGGAATCCCTTTTGTGATTAGTTTTATTTTTTCTTTATGATCTTCTATTAGTTTTTTACTTTTATTATTATTTTTTTTAATACCCTTTGCATAATTTCTTTAACAAAAAAGGATGCCGTGTTGGTATTTTTGTTATTTTTTTCTTGTTATCTTCTATTTTGTAGTAGTTTTATTTTAATACCCTTGATTGAGTTTATTTAAAAAAAATGGAATCCCGCTGTTGGTGATTTTTTTTGAGTTTTTCTTGTAGGGACGCGGGAGAGTTGGTGGTACGGGTTAGTAGGAGGTGATTTTTTTTTTTTTTTTTTATGGGTGTCGGGAATACCCGGGAAGTAATTGGTGGGGCAACAAAAAAGGAATGCACCTGTGTGGTGACGGGTTTTTTTATTTTTTTTGTACTTTTTTATTATTTTATTTTTATTTTTATTATTCTTTTAATACCCTTTGATTCATTTGTTAGTTTTTAGTTTATTTTTATGACCTTTTAATTTTTTTTTAATACTATTTTGGGAGACAATTATTTGTAAATATTTTAAAAAAATAAATTAAGAGTATTTAAAGAGAAAAAAATCAAAAGGTATTAAAAAAATGAGTCAAAGGGTATTAAAATATACTAAATATATAAAATAAAAGGATACAAAAAACATAAAAAAAGTAACAAAAAGTGATCATTTTTTGTTGAAAAAATAATCAAAAAATATTAAAGAAAAAAAAAAAAAAAAATAATAAAAAAAAGTAAAAAAATTAAAAAAAAATTAGAAAAGTACATAAAGAAAAAAAATAAAAAAATTAACAAAAAGGAGATTCATTTTTGTTCATAAAATTAATCAAAGGGTATTTATTAAAAGAAAAATTAAAATGAAAAATATAAAATAAAATAAAGGATACAAAAATAAGAAAAATAACAAAAAATAAATTATTTTTATTAAAAAATATGAAATTAAAGGGTATTAAAAAAATATAATAAAAAAAAAAAAAAACAGTAAAAAAAAAAAAAACATTAAAAATAAAAGGGTTGCAAAAGATTTCTGGAGAGAGAGAGAAAAGTGGAGAGAGAGAGAGGGGATGGATTGGGGGGGGGGGGAAGAGAGAGAGGGGGCATTTTGGTCATTCATAAGGAAAAAAGGGAGAAAAGTGTGGTTTTGTCTCAAGGGGCGGTTGTCAGCATAATTTTAAACCTCAGGAGAGGGTCACTGTAATGTGCAAACGTCAGGGGTACTTTGTGTATTAAACAAAAAAACCTCAGGGGAGGTCAGTGTCATTCTCCTTTTTTTTAATGTGAAAAATGATTGCTTTTAGTTTTCAGGATTTTACAGAAAATAGTTTGAGTTCGAACAGGTATTAAAACTATTTATGTGTAAGTTTTCAGATTTCGTTAGTTTTGATTTCTGAAAAATGTGTTTTAGACACTGTTTTTATCAGTTTTTGAAAGAAAAAGGACTGATTTAAAATCTGTTTTGAAGGGGATAAATCAGAAATGGTTGCTGAATCTTTTACAAAAATTGTCTTACTATTTTTAGAAAAGTTGTTTACAGTTTATTACAGATTTTTATAAATTACGAGATTTTTTCAACTATTGAAAACTACAGCTTTATTCAGATTTTCAGGAAATTGGTTTTGCAGGTTTATCCCAAAATTCTAAAAATTATGATTTTATTTCTCATTTTTAAAAATTTACAATTTGAGCCTATGGGCAGCCATGCATGGTTTGACCTTAATTGATAGATGTTGATTTGAGAGACTACGGCCTTAGGCAGTCGTGCACGGTTGACCTTTGTTGAGCAAAGTAATTGAGATTTCTGTTCAAGTTGAACCGATTAAACTTACAAGTTCAACCGTTTGAACAAGGCACTATGAAACATTTGCTCTTGTCAGACCGATTGGAGGTTTCTTTGATAGTTTGAGGATGGTAGAAAAGTCTCTTGTTTAACTTGAATCGATTGGAGAATTTGTTCAACAATCAAGATTTTTTAGCTTTTTTACTTTTTTGACTTTATTTTAGTTAAAAAAAAAAAAGAAAAAAGAAAAAAGTTACTCTAACTGATTTTTTTTCTTCTAAATTTTAAAAAAAAAGTCAATTGAAAAATTGCTTCCAAACCGAGCCTAAGTACCCAATCAAACGACCTTAAAAGGCACGCACAACTACTTTTATGCCACTGAGGCCATTCGAGCCAACCCTAGTGGTTGTCCATATCCATATCTCTCACAGTAATTAATCCAATTTCAATTTCCAACAACCAAATGGGCCCATGGGCGAAGAAAACCATGGCCAAGAGGAATCCCCCACAAACAGTGCACATGAGACTGGAAATTGAGCCCCCACTTTCAAAGGAAAAGAAAAAAAAACTTCTCGCGGGGGCCTTTTACATGGGGGCTATACTGTTGTTTATTTGCATTTCTTGACTGCCAAATCAATCAAGTTCAATCCATCCTTAGGCCATCCTCTCCACGTAGGCTAAGCAGCATTTGCAATGGGCTCTCCATAAAAAAAGTTTCAAATGTATATCTATATACATATAAATGTGACGGAATAGTAACTATTTACTACCAACTTTTCTTTCTATTTTGTCCCTCTCTCAAATTTTGTCTTGGTAAATTACAGTTTTTAATAAATACCTACAAATTTTTTATTCTTACAATTTAGTCCCTATTTTTTAAATAATTATAGATTGTTCCCCGAGCTGTGATAATTTATAGATTGGGCCCCTATATTGTTGTAAATTATGATTGTATTCCTTAAATTTCGATTATGTTCAATTTGATCCCATACTTTTTTAATTTTGTCATTTTATCTCAAGATTTCTTATCCTTACTGTAAAATTATTTTTAATAAAAATTATACTTTCAAATGTGCTTGAGTGAATCTACTAAATATGAATCTATAATGAATATAATTTTAAAACAAAAATTGTATAAATTTTGATAAATTAAAACAAATGTTCATAAATTTTGTAGAACTTCTCAAATTGGGTTCTAACTTTATAAATGTTGAATTCAAATTAAGTGCAAATTTTACTTCAACAGATAATTTTTAATTCAAGTATGTAAATTTAGTATAATTCGCCAATATTTACAAATTTAATTTTTGATCACAGTTGCAAATTTTTAAACAATTATGTGCAAATTTTAAGCTAAATTCATGAAAAAATTGTTTAATTGATGCAAGTGTGCAAATTTTGATATACTGTCCTATGCAAATATATCTCAATTGGTGAAAATTATTATCATTTACAATTTATTTTGGTACAATAGTACAAGTGTGAATTTTGGTACAATTATAAAACATTAATATAAATGGGGCGCCAAAATCTATCAAAATGTGCAAATTTTTTTTACAACTTATAGATTTTGATCTACATTTTATGAAAAAATATTCTCATTGGTCAAATTTTTATTATAAAGTGTGCATTTTTTATTCAATAATATATTTTCTACAATTATATAATTTTGGTCTACATTTTGTGCAAAATTGTCTCATCTCACCCTCACACCTCTAAATGTGGCAAATTTTAGTGCAAAGAGTGATTTTTCCGCAAAGTGTGCAAATTTGAATATAAAAACCCCTCTACAACACACCATTGTTTTTTTTTTTTTTGTCTCTTACCACCATTTTTTGACATAACTTTGGGGGGCCAACTTTGTTTTTTCCCGATTTCGCCCTATGAAACAGTATCCTCATCTACCAAAATTTTTTTTTTGATTTTGCCACTACTATTTCATTTTTTTTTTCTGATTTTGCCCCCATGAACATATCTCATATACCAAATATTTTCTCAATTTTGCCCCCTACTTTAATTTTTTTTTTAAATTTGCCCCTACTCACTTAACTAATTTTACCACCATTTTTGTAACCCTTTTCTTTTCCCCCGATTTCTCGC
>CM018893.1:9727106-9734606 GCA_009663005.1 Actinidia chinensis
TTGGACAGATTTGTAAGGACTTCCCGTAATAAAATTGATCGAAATTGTAAAATTCTAATTATTGAAATTAAAACTAGAAGAGCTAAAGTGAAATATTGACTAAACTAGTGAGACAAATGATGAAGTATACTCTTTAACTTTTTTATACTTTGCTTCACCATTCTGGCGACTTTTTCGCCGAACCTCCAGCCACCCCCACAGATCACCGGTAGATCATAGTTAGTGACTTTTTCGGTCAACTTTTCGACAATGTCTTTTTTTGACGAATTTTTTGGCAAACCTTCAATGATTTTTTGGTGAATTTTTTAAGAGATAAATTTCACTATTTTAGTATTCTGAGAGTACAAAACGAATAGTGAAATTTATCTATAAATTCAAAATTGAAATTTATCTCTCAAACCTCTTATAACTCTTTCAGCTAACTTTTTTAGAGATAAATTTCATTGTTTTCGTATTCTGAAAGTAGAAAATGAACATTTATCTGTGCAAAACAACAGTGAAATTTATCAGGGAAAACAACAATGAAATTTATCTACGGAACCAACAATAAAAATTATCTCTAGAAAAGTTTGCCGGAGGTTCGCTGAAAAAGTCGCCGGATGCCAACAGAAAAGAGGCCTCTGGTGGTACTTGAGGAGAGGGTGGAGTAAGAAATAGGAAAGAGTGTAGAGAATACAAATGTATTTTTGTTGCGGTCAAAAAAAAGTTTCGACTTTAAATTTTTATAACATGAATTAAATAAAAATTAGTTGAATGAACGTTAGAGGGAACTGTCATTCATAAAAGGGCTTACAAATATACCTGAAATGGAAGATGCCAAACACGCGCTAAATGTTTTTATCATTTTGTTTTATTATTATTCAGCTCCCTCTCTCTTGGATGATAGAATACAACTCAACCTCTAACGTTTTACATTTAGTTTTTTAAGTAAAGCAAAACTTGAAAACAGTATTTCAGTGCAGAAAACAAAACTTGAAAACAGGAAAAAAATTTAAATAAAAAAAATCTTGAAAACAGTTTTTTAGTGCAGAAAACAAAAAAAAAACCAAAAACAGAAAGCAAAAACAAAAAGGTAAAGTAAAGTAACATTGAAAAACCATTTTTTATATACTATGGAAAAGATTGAATATATATATATATATATATATATATATATATATATATATTTAATTATTTTGAACCCATTTCATTTCAAGATATTCTTATGTTAACCAAACTTTGGAATGGAATAATTATTCCTACCTTAATTTCATATATATATATATATATAGTAGTATATTATAGATAGATATATCTATATATATTATTTATTTAATTGATTTGAACCCATTTCATTTCAAGCTCATTCTTATGTTAACCAAACTTTGGAATGGAATTAATTATTCCTACCTTATTTCACTCCAAGCTTGTATGTGACCAACCAATCCTCAATGTGATATGTGCGACCACGCCACCATCGGGCATCGCAGCCGCCACCACCACGATGCCAATCTATGTCCCCTTCCCCGATATCCCTCTCTCTCTCGGTCTCTCTCCGATCTCTTCCTCAACGTCGCACCATGGTGCGACCACCACCACCTTCCTTACTCTTAGGTTAGCTCTCTCTCTCACCATTGCACCACCACTGCCGCCGCCACCACGACTGCGCCACAACCACAATAAAAGCACCACCATCATTTCCCCATTCCATTTTCCCAATTTTCCTAAATTTAACCTTTTGCCCTAAACCCCTCTTTCACTTGATAAAATAGGTTTGTAGTGCATGTGCTGATGCCTGGGACCGGGACACTGTAGGACTTGGTTGGCCGCGGCGACGTGGATTTCACACTGGCTTCCAGGTAAGGATTTTTAACTCGAAGTTATAATAAATTATAATTTTATTAATAACAAATTGTGCAAAATGTATAAATTCATTATTAATAATTTGAATTTAACCAATGGGCTAAATTGATTGGTGTTCGAAAATTACCTGATTGATTAGTTGATGGTTATCTCTGTGGGCTAAATGGTTTGAAAATTATAAGTTGTGGTTGTGGTTGTGGTTGTGGTTTATGCGATTAGTTCTTTAATTATTGCTGAGTGAGCCTTAAATTGTGAATTTACATGATTAGTTATTTAAAAAGTAGGTTTTTATCGAATTTACGTATTTTCGTAATTGTGGATTTTTCAAAGTTGATGAATATGCCTAAGATGATGTAGAAGCTTATTTAAACTGTTAAGTTTATGTTTAGCATATGGTTTGTTGGGTTTGGGTGTTAATGTGTTGACTTAGGTGATGAGAGTGCATTTAAGATGACATGGAAGCTTGTTTAAACTATTTAGTTTTATGTTTAACTTATGGTTTGTTGTGTTTATGTGTCAATGTGTTGACTTAAGCAATGAAAGTGCATTACTAAGGTCAGTTTATGTGTGGCTTGAGTTATTCGGTACACGTCTTTAAAAGGAGTAGTAGATGATGTACAATACTTAAGAGTTGGTCGAGTGATACATGTATACACTGACATGACAAGAAGTATGTGGATTGAAGTGTATTACAATTGTGGTCGTGTTAGACTTACGAATCGAAGCGCGTGTTGATTATGGTTCTATTAAACTTGTGGATCTGGACGTTTGTTGCTTCTTATATCATTAGACTTAAACTTGATGGGTGATGATATCTGTATCTGCTATTATAGAATGTATGTTGTATTGTAGAAATGTTATGCGTGATGTAGATGTACATATGCTTGTGTGCAACGCTCATGCTCTCCCCTTTCCCCTTTTTGTTATGTTTAGATAGTGTATGTACGAGGCGGATGTTTGTGCGGGTAAAAGTTGTTTCAATTTTACACTTCTTGTTATTTTTTTTTGTATGAGGCGGATGTCTGTGCGGGTAAAAAGTTATTTCAATCTTACACTTCTTGTTAAAAAATCTTAGAAGCTTTATGCTTACCCATTGGGAACTATTTTAGGGGACAAAAAACGTGGAGATAATTCAAGAGGATATCGAATTTACTTTCTAAACTATAAATGAAAATGTATTATTTAGTAGCTTAATTTTAGGTAAAATTACATTGACCTCTCCTGAGGTTTGTGTTTAATACAGATGTCCCCTTCACTTTTTAGAAATTACAGCGTCCACCCTTCACGTTTAAAGTTGTGTTTCAATTTTTCCCTCTGTTACTTGACCGCTAAGTCAACTAATGGATTTTGATTATATCAGCAGAAACTTTTACAAAATACCGAATGTAACCCTGTGTCTGTGTGTATCTCCCAATTAAATCTTTTCTCTCTTTTCCCCTCTCTCTCTCTTTTGTTTGGCTAAGAGAAAAAGGGAGAGGAGAGTTCAACAAACAAAAATCCACTACACCACCGCCATTTCTCCCATTCATCACCACCTCCATACTCCCCCATTCCATCAATAACTTTTTGCCTAACAACCCACTGCCAACTCTCTCTCTCTCTCACATCACAACACAAGAATGTCCCACCGACGATATGATACACACCCCCTGAAAAAAAAAATCACTCATTTTTTGTGGATTTGATTTAATTCAATTTGGCTTTCATTTTTTTTCAAATTACACAAAAGACAACTTCAAGTTAGGTTTATATTTTTTGTTTAAATACACAAAAACAATTTTAATTTGGGTTTAATAAGTTTTTCCCAATTATGTCTCGGTCGAGTTCCCACCGCCGTTCACCTCGCCGCAATGATCAATCGAGCGAGCGAGATCCAGTCGCTATAAATTGTTGTTGCTGCCACCATTGTTGCCTTCCATTTCTTCTTCACTCACGCTAGCTTCGCTTTGCCGTTCATGAGGTGCCCAATGAGAGAGAGAGAGAGAGGCATCAACAGTCACTGCAAAGTTCATGCTTGCCTGTCACTCGCTCACTGTCGCTTTCGTCTCCATTCACCGCTCGCTCACCGTTGCTCGTGTCGGCCGGTCGCCGCAGCTCATCGCATCACCAAAATGTGGTTGTTGTTATTTTGGGAGATTGTTTGTTTCGGTGGGTTTTGATTTTGTGGTTGTCGATTTTTAGGGTTTGTCTGATGTTGATTTGGGGGGGTTTATGACTTAATGGAGGTGATGTGGAAGTGGTTGTGTGATTGTTAATGGGGGAAAGAGGGGGGTAGTGGGGGACAATGCCGGTGGTGGTGTGAGATGGGGGGGAGGGGGTGGTGGTGTGGTTGAATGGGAGGGGATGGTGTGTGAACATGGTTGTGGTGTGTTAATGTTGTTGTTGAGGGGTAGTTGTTAAGGGAGGTGGTAAATGGTGGCTGGTTCTGGTGGGGGTGATTGAATTTATTGAAATGTAAAGCTTTTGGCATGGGATGATTGATATAGTTTTTTATTTTTTTAGTAGGACGAATATGAAGAGCGCAACATGGTAAATTCAGCTTTGAATCGAGGGTAATGAAGTAATTTTTAACAAATTTAGTTATCTCCATTAGTGGACAAAACACTGGACCAAGGGAGGTAAGGTACTTTTCAAAGTGAGGGACACGGTATTAAAGGCAAATCTGAAGGGAAGTCACTGTAATTTACCCTTAATTTTATTAGGGTTGTTGAGCCCGCTAGTGGCACCGTTATATGTTGAGCCCAGTAGTGACATTGTTGATTTTATTATTTTATTTATTAAATAGATATTAAGACAAGTGTACTGTCGGGTTATTCATTTTATAGAGGAGACTTTATCAAAAATTTTTAAAAAAATCAAATTTGTATTTATTTTTAATTTTTAATTCACTTTTCTGAATTGTAGAAATCGAGGCATGACATGCAGAGGGAAAGAAACCTTCACCTTATGGCATGTTTGGCTGGCGGATTTGGAGGGGATAGCTTTTTCTCCTGGATAATTTTTTCCTCCTGGCGTTTGGATGGCGGATATGGAAGCGGATAATTTATCCCCCAGTAGGTGGGATTAGAGATTAGAGACGGAATAATTTTAGGTTTGCCTAGACCCTAACTAAAAGTTATTCGAGGGATAAAGGGTGGAGATAAGTGCCCTTACATCAAATGTTCTCCATTTTCTGATGAATAAGGAACTCTTTCGAGCAACACTTCTACTTTCGATGTATTGCACTTTTGAGTTTTAAAAGGCATTGGATTTAGAATAGCGATTTCCCACACCATCTCAAAAAACTACAAATAGGCCAAAAGATGTAATTATAACAGTAAAAAGCTAGAACCCATAAAATTTTGAAGAATATTGAACAGTGAGAAAATTCGTAAACCAATATTAAAAATAAAAAGAAAAGAAAGAAACGAAAAGAAAAGAAAAGAAAAAGAACCAAAATAATGAACCGTAATTATAGAAGTCATAAAGAGAAAGATTAATCAAATAGTTTGTCATTATAATTACAACAAACGAATACAAGGAAATCAACACTTAAATCTGAAATTGAACTGCCTACTCACTCTCCCCACATTTTCTCATAAACAAAATAAAGCCAAAGATTCGCATATTAAAACTAAACAAAGTCAGAAAACATATCAAAAAGACTGACATATTAAACCATGGAGAATATTATAAAAAAATAACGAAAACCAATCACTTGAGATTTGAAACAAAGCATATAGAAGCATAACAACAATCATGACCAAAAAACACTAGAAATTACATTAATCTTGCTATGAACTTTAGAATGGTAAACCTAGAAATCCAACAAATTAATTAGTTACTCATTCTAGTAAAATTACTGAAAGCCCGAAAAATCACATATACCCAAAAGAATAGTAAGCCCCGCCCGACCTGAAATGAGCTTGATTGTATTACAGAAATAGAAATTGTTGAACTTAAAATCGGTCCTTTAATAGGATTGGGGTTAAATTGGGGCAAGATTTTATAACTTTTTGGATAAATTAACGTAGACAAGTTTAAGTTTACATAGCTATATAATTATTTAAAAGTTAACGGGGATAAAGTATAATTATATCCATTTAATTTGGGGCTTGTCAAAATGGCCTACGTTCCATTTCTTTTCTAGTTTTCTTTTCTGCTCTTCCTTGTCTGCGTAATTATATAAATAGATATATGTATTAATATAGTTAACAAGAAGGAAAGGAAACCGAAGGAAAGAAACAAAATTTAGGAAAAAGAAAGACATACGGAGAAAAGAAGCAGATAGAGCTAGAGAAAAGAAATGGCGTTAGAGCATTATTATTTTACATCACGAGAAGATAGGATATGAAATAACGGCGAGAATGAATATCCGATTGAGGTAAATTTTAGTATGATGATCATGGGAGCGCCAGATCATTAATACAATCCTAATGGACTCAATTTCAAACAATTTGAGGTAAGCAGGAGGTATACACCATTACTTTCCTAAAATTTCCGAGTTATTTCTTCAATTATCTAATTTTAATACTCTTTTTGAGTAAGTGTGCTATCTGTGAAATCTATGAGATTTGTTTGAAAATTCATGATATTGTTGAAATCATGATTTTGCATATTGGCTGAAGTGCATGTTATTGAATGGTACGGACTAGGGTGAGCCTGCAATAACCCTGGCAGGCCCGGGAAAAGCACAGAAAGGCTATGTTAGGTGGGCGGACCGGCCACCATCCGCGTACCAGAAAAAAAGACCGAGTATGAGCTGTCTTTGATGAATTATTGACTCGTTGAGTATATTCCAGTTGTATTGTCTACTTCCCTGCGTACTTTATTTTTCAGAGCGCAGACGGGGAGTCCGGGTAGTAAAAGAGATGGGTCCGGGAGAAAAACTTGAATTTTAAAGATTATTTTATTAATTTATTTGAAGACATTGTATAAAATAAAGACTCTGATAATTGAATGTTTTGAGGGCTGTAGCACTCTGATTTTATATTTGGAGATACATTGTGATTAAAAACCATTAACCGGCCCGGGCCGGGTCCGTTTTACAAAAGATCACTACAATTGATAAAAGCCCGGAAAACAAGAGTATTCAACAATTGAATAAACTTATAACACAAAAATAAAAATAAAATAAAATAAATAAAAGATCAAATAGAAAATCATTGGAAATAAACATGAAACACTTAAAAAATGAAAAATAAATGAACAAAAAATTAATAGAAAATCAAATATCTAATAATTGCCAGAAATTAAACAATTAAATGAAAAGTCGTAATTAATGTGATTAAGAAGAATTACTCAAAACTAAATAAAAGTAGAAATTAAATTTCCACATTCAAAAAAAATGACAAAAAAAAAAAAAAAATGGCATTAAGAAATAGGGACACAAAATTATATGAAGAGAAAAGGAAAAGAAAGATTGTTCCTTAAAAATACAAACAAAGAGTGAAATTAGACACAAGCCAAAAATAAAATAAATAAATAAATCAAAGACCAAAAAATTAAAAAAATTCATTAAAAACACTAAGACTTGGTTTCATAGGCAAGAAATCGAAGAAAACGGAAAGAACCTTCAAAATAATAAAAGAAAATACACCTAGAAACTCATAAGAGCCACGATTCTAAACCTCAAAAGTATGTTCTAAATCAAATGAACAGGTTCTTTATAATTGCAAG
>CM018893.1:9797106-9799606 GCA_009663005.1 Actinidia chinensis
ATAATTGTATAAGTAAAAATATGACGTAGTAAAATCAATAATGACAAACTAAATGACAGTGTTGAATGAAATTCCTAGCTATGCACGTGGCATATGTTAGGTCTCATATGGAAAGTATACATAAGAGGTAAATGACTCCCTTCGCTAGCTCTTCTAAGTGACGATTATGTCCATATGAACCCACCAATGATATAAGCCACTTTTGGAAACAAAGTATATGATATAAATTCAATTTTGACGTAATGTGATTCACACATAATAAATTAGTTCATATTTTATGCTCTCTCTATATTTTTCTGGGTGTGTTGGACCTTGAAAATTTTGTCAAAATTCTATGAATAGATTGGATCTGAGCTAGTGCATTTTTGTGATTTATGATTTTACAGAAACACTGGATCCAAAAACAGATCAAACCAACTAAGATATTGAACCAGATATGCCATGGAGTTTTTAGTTGGCCAAAGCTAGCTAGCGGATAGGGTGCATATCTCATTGTTTGCGGGGATCACCGGATTATTCTTACCTAATAGCATCTGATTTTATCTTATAGAATTATCTATTTGATTCAAAATTTACATGGGCCATTTTTAATTATGCATTTGAAACATTGACTCACTCAATTCTATTAAAAGAAAAACATATATAGACTTACTCAAAATATTACAAGTATGCAACGAAGGAGATCTAAAATTCTAACTTTGGGAGTGCTGAAACATATATCGTTCTAGTTGAGAAATTTTGACGAGTAAATGTAAATTATACTATGAGTTTCTAACAAAACCCCATGTTTGCCGCAAATGGTAGTCACCTGGCCATTAGGAGTCTCATCAAGTCCTTGATTCAGGTTCGACTCCTTCCCTGCTTCTCGATGGTGAGATTGGTCCTCCAAATTAGTTAAGTTTATATTTTCATACTATATAAATCTTCCAATTGGGTGCAAAACCACTAATTTGGGTTAAAAGCCTTATAATTTCATGATTATTTTATTTTCTATCTTTTTATATTTTCTCTACATAAATCTCACCACAAGATCACAGAGACCAAGCGACTTATTTGCTTTCTCAGCTTGGGCTTGGGCTTATCATTTATTTCCTTAGCTGTAGTTCTTCATTGGAGCTTTTGAGCCCATTAAAGAGCGTTGGCCTTTGAATGAAAGAACTATTCTTATATTTAAGAAATCTAAACATATTGAGAATTTAAAACATGTGGGATGAGTTTGAAAATTCGTAAAATAACTCTAGAAATTTTGTAAGAAAATAAGAAATCAAAGAACTTTGTCACTATGCCAATTATCACTCACTTAGCTACGATTCAACTCTAGTAAAGCAATTTCTCCAAGTTTTTATTATTTTCATTAAATTTGACTAAATTCTTTGACAAAAGCGTGATCTGATACGATGCATTCTAATACTTCCTCTTTTTTCACCAAATCGTATCAGAAAAAAAATTCTCAATTTATCGTACAAACATCTTTTAATCATTTTTTTTCCGAAAGGAAACTCATTCAAATTTACTCATTTGAAAATTTCATCAAATTTGAGTAAAAGCATGCCTTTCCCTGATTTGATACATATTTTCTAGAGAACTAAACCTCTCTTTTAGCCATTTTTTTCATCAAATTTCATGATTGGTGAAGGATTGGGGATGAACTTTAGTCACCAGGTTTATCCAAACAAGAGAAATCTGGAACAATATTGTAAGGTTTTTCTTTGAAATGCTTAAGAAAAATGAAGAGAGAGAGACAGAGAATATCTTGTCCCACATCGAAACTTAGTGGGAAAAATATGACTTTGTTGGTAGTATAAGAAGAGGTGTGTGGAAACTGAGCTGAATTAACTCGTCCTGTCGGGGGTGAAAGGCGACGCGTCAATGATCGTTCAGAGACGGCGGGTCGCGCCGACACCCACCAACTAACGAACACAAACCCATTAGAGGCGGTGGGTGTGGGCCGCCTTCCTACTACGGGTGGGCTCGCCCGTCAATTTTTGGAAGCCCGATCCATCTGGCTAGGGCTCACCTAAACAATTTCAGAAACACGAGGGGTGTGAAATACATTGTTCTTCCCTGTGTGTTTTCTCGTTTGTGCAGATTGGCCCCTTCACCTTTTGTAAATTACATATGCCAACCCCAAACTTGGAGTTAACTGTAAAAGGGTAAATTATCATATTATCCGGCGAGTTTTTGGATTATCCGCCTCACACCTTTTTTTATCAATAAAGTAAAAATTTATTAAATAGTTTGCCAGAAGCCAAATCACCATCCAAACTGAAGCTCCCAATTAGAAAAACAACTGACTAATGAAAAATAACAAACTTACAAACCCTACCCTAAATGTTAATCTGTCTATACCATAAAGCAAATGTAGACCTAAATGTTAATCTTTCTATACTATAAAGCAAATGCAGTGCCATGTGAGTTATAATTTCTCTCTCTTACATGACATTTACTCTCCTCGCCTTCATTTTAATCATACATCGGTGGTAAGTAAGGATTGAAACTC
>CM018893.1:9807106-9809606 GCA_009663005.1 Actinidia chinensis
CCAAGCCCACTTGGGATGAGTCCAAGTCCAGTACCAAGCCCAAGCCCATTGGAGTTCATATGGAGTGTCTATGTGACGGTGACACTCTTGAGTTTATCTAGAACTCTTGAGAGTCTTTAATCTTTTTGGTTTCTTAGATCGATTAGGATAATGATTTAGGTATTCCTGGTAGGAGTCCACCACCTCCTTCCCTTGGTCTATAAAAGGGATGGTTTTTAGGGTGCTTAGATTTTCTGTCTACGTGTGTTTGCGTTGGCTGAGAGCAGATTGCTTTGATGAGTGATATTGGAGGCAAGATCGATAGAGATTGTGAGAGAGGTGTGAGTTTAAGGTGAGTCTCCTCCGTTGTAATCCATTCTTTGATAGTGGATTTGTTGATTTCTCCTCCGTGGACGTAGGCATCGGTGGCGAACCACGTAAATCTTTATTGTCTTTATGTGTGTGTGTCCGTAATTAGTTTTGAGCACAACCATTGTATTAGAGCCTAGGTGGAGACTATTTCGGACCCCAGGTCGAAATTCAGGAGTCTGGAAGTGCTCAAAATTAATTTTGATTTGCACACAGGTTTGTTCCTCTCGTCATACATAACTGTCAGCATCAACCGCGTCAAAAACGGGTCCTGACGCGCCCTTCACTACCGTTTGAATATCCGGCGAGTGAGATTAGTCTCAGTCACGGCACCACGTCGCGCTGAGTTAGCTTTGACAGTTGACCGCTCGCTGACACAGCTTTGATCGTTGACTGTTTTGACCGTTGACTTTGACGGGTAAATTACCTTTTAGTCTTTGGATTTTGGGTAATTATATTTGGTCCCTAGAGTTCTGTTAATACAGATTGGTCTCTAGAGTTTACTGATACTTATAGTTTATTCCTGAAGTTTCCGGGTATTTCAATTTGGTCCCAGGAGTTTCTGATTTTTGGTCAATTGGGCCCTAGAACTTTTTAATTTTGTCGATTTTTTTGGGGCCCCAAACTTCTAATTTTGACAGTTTGGTCCTAGAAGTTCTGATTTTGACAGTTTAGCCATTTCTGAGGTTTCTCCGCGCATTCCGGATTCATCGCGGGGTCTTTTTTCGGGATTTTTGCTTGCTTCTATTGGGAGAATAAGATGGCGAGAAGCATAATTTGCGGTTCAATGATCGTACTTTCATCAGCGACAATTATGCCATATGGAAACCTAGGATGCGAGGACATCCTATGTTGCAATGGATAATTGCATGACCCCTTACTTGAGAATAAAGGAGAAAAACCTATACAACTAGAAGGATGAGGGAATGTGGAGGAAGATGACTCTGAAGACACGGAATTGAGCCTAAATTCAGGACAAGTGCATTAGGACACGAGGTTTCCACTTCAATGTTAGCTACCGGAGACGAGTTCTTATCATTTTGTGTTATCAAGTTGGAGGAGAGGCATGCGGTCAGTCGAAGACATATCGTACAAAGCCTTATTGAGAGATGGCTTGATGAATTGAAGGCACGTTCGGAAGGAGACCTACATTGGCGGAACACACGAAGCGATTCTAAGAGTTTGGTCAATCAGTTGACCAGTATGAACTACAGTTTTGACGACGAGATGCAGGCCGTTATATTGCTTCTGTTCTGATTTCCTTGCCAGAAGTTGGGAGACATTGGTGGTTTCTCTCATCAATGCAGCGCCGAATGGTAAGTTGCTACGGTATGGTCAAGGATGCCCTGTTCAATGAAGAGGCTTCGGAGGAGATAGATGGGGTACGAACAGATCAGAGTGGTCCGCAAGTCCCTATTCCAGAAGGAAGCAGGGAAAGAGGCGAAGTCAAAGGAAAAATGTCATCATAGGGGACTGAAAAATGACGGTAGAGGTCCACAAGCGAGAAGGTCGCACTGTAGGGCTTTTATTGCGACCAGAGGGGCAGATGCAAGAGGGAATTTGTCCGAGTATAAAGCACAGGTTTCAGTCTTCAGTACAGCGCGACAACAGTGATGGCTGATGATGATGAGAGGATCACTCCTAGCAGCATCGGATGATGGAAGTCAGATTGGGTATTGGATTCAGGCAGTGCTTAACCACTTGTCTAGTTCTGTTATCTACATATGGCAGCATGCGAGGGACGTATAATGATGCAAACAACACCGCTAGCTTACTAGACGTTGTTTGGCATATCTAATTATGGGGTCTAAGTCCGGTTCCGTGCATGGCAAACGTGAGGTCCTTGTGACGTGACTGATGGTGTGTAAGGCATGTTCCTAATCTACAGAAAAATTTGTCTTCTATTGGTGGATATTGCTAGATTCAAGGGATCAGCTTTGACGCTTAGTGGAGGAACTTCTCAGATTTTCTAAGGGAAACAAGGAGATCTGTTGGAAAAGAGACTGGAAAAGGCTAATACCGTCTTAGATAGGGGAGTGTCCAGACATGGGGGAGCTATGGGCCCGATCACATGGTCACAGTGGTATTAGCGCAAGGGAAATGGACAAGGGAAGCAACCGTTGCACATAGTACGCAAAGCAAAGCGCAGGGT
>CM018893.1:9952106-9962106 GCA_009663005.1 Actinidia chinensis
AACACATTCAAATACATCTGATTTTTTTGTTTCAAGAAATATACCCATAGCTTTCTACTAGCATCATCAATGAATGTGTACAAAAGTAAAGGGGATCGCCCCAAAGGACCTTAACTTTAGCTGGTCCCCCATACTCGGTGTGAACAACTCCAACCATTCGCCGCCCCCTTTATGGCTCTGAACGTTCTTGAGAGCTGACTTTCTTTTGCTTTCATAGACACAATCCTCGCAAATTTCCAGATCTATTGCTTTTAGTTTTTGCAATTTTTCTCATTTGTGATCATGGCCTTTCATGCCTTTCGCACTCATTTCCAAGCCTCAGTGCCATGTAGTTGCATCTTGGTTCGAGAAGCAGCTGCAAGTACCGTGTTCGTCCCCGACGTAACATAAGAGTCCTTGTTTCTTCCCATGTGCCACACCATAGCACTTTCGTCACCTTCCATAATCGTCAGTAAAGATAGTCTGCATCCCGATGTTGTATTTGTCCCACAGAAATCAGATTCCTTTTCAAATTAGGAACGTGTCATCACACTTTTTAGCGTAGAGTCCGTCCCATTTGTCAACTAATCTGCACTTCTCCCTTCCCAATAATGGAACAAGGTTCATCATCTCCGAGATATACTTTCCCGAAATCACCTTCACATAATTGTGGAGAATCTCTTTTAAGTAGGGGTGCGTTGTGAATGAAATGACGCGCCCGAGTCTCTATCAATACATCGTCGTGTGTAGCTACGATGAACTAAAAACTTCTGAATCTACATTGTCAGAGACGTTAACAGAGTGTAATCTCTGATCACGGCATGCTTCTTTGGGCCTTTGTAGTGTTTGCGAAATGGCACCCTTTTCCCAAAATTGTAGCATTCAGGTCCTTCTCTCGTGGCCATTTGGATTCCCCCACCTTGATTTGAGCGGGTGGGGTCCCCCCTGCGTGAGACGCTTTGTTGCTCTCGAATTGGCTGATCTCCCATCGTTCTGGACTCAAAAGCACTTCCTGAGTCTCTGCCAGCCCCGCTGGATTTCTGCGCAATTCTCCGATAAGAATTATGCCCACCACGTCGTCGCGTACTTTAGCCTACTTAAACTGGGAGGAATTGCGACGCCATGACCAGACGTATCCAATGTCTGCAATCCAGATAGGATCAACAAAGCTCTCACTTCGTCGTCAAAGTTAATATCCCGGACTCCAATTGACTTGTGACGTGTTGAAATTATTCAAGTGCTAAGTCACGCGGCTATCATTGCCATCTCATGTTTTGAGCGTCTTTTCATCAAATACACTTTATTTGATGCGGAAGTTTATCATACATCTTAGATTAAACGAGCCATCAAAACCTGAGATGTCGTTTCTCTTTCGATATATTAAATGCTACAACGAGGATAGAGTCAACCGGATCGGACTAGAGCTTATCTGTCTAGAACCGTCCAGTCTGCCTCTTCATGCCTTCTGGTTTCTTAGCTACCTTCTTATCATTCTCTAATTCAACATCTATTATAGAGAACTAGGAAGAGGATGGACCTAAGCAATGATGTATTCAGCCGCCAATCGGAGGACTTTGGACTTGCCGCCAATCGGAGCTTGGACTTGCAAAATTGTAGACTTGGACTGCCCGCAATCGTAGACTTGGACTCAGCTCGAAACGAAGACTAGACTCAGCCGTAATTGTAGACTTTGAAATGTCAGGCTCCACATTCCACATACCTAACACACCTGTCAGGATGCCATTTCTGCGCACACCAAACAATCAAATTATACACATATATATATATTTGTATGTGTATATATATTGAGTGAGAGAGAGAGAGAGAATTGAAATTACGAGAGCAAGTTTGCGATAGGCAGTGCGAATGTCGGAGAATGAGGCGTCCTTGCAAATCCAAGGACGGCGTAGTAGCAGGATCCGACGGATCCTCCCTCCCGATCCATGCCCGTTTTCTCTATCTTCTGTGCCGCGATGAACAATTCGATTAGGACGAAGCTCAACGTCTCTATAAATCTACCATTAATACAGAACAGGTGTAGAGAGAGAGAATTGAGGTTTTTAGAGAGAGAAGGAACGGGGGCTCTGACATGTTTTGAGGTTGAAACTATGAATTTGGGCGAAAATATCTGTCCACATGAGCGAAAGTGAGTGAGAGAGAGAGAGGAAGTGTGACGCGTGGCATAAATTCGAGAGATTTCGGTTTTTACATAAGGGTTTTGCCAATAAGAAGCACAAAATAATAATTTTTTTATATTTTTGATATATTTTTTATATTTTTAACACACTTTTATATATTTTTATATACTTTTTAAATTTTTATATATTTTTTTATATATTCTCGTACCTTAAACGAAGGTCATTAGGCTTCTTTTAGCATTTCCATTTAGAGAAACTAGATATTTGTGGAATTAGGTGATTGGCCCGGATGATCAGGGAAATTACGAGATGTGCCATGGGGTTTGACACGTTTTCATTGGTTCCCAGAGTCACAAAATAATTATACAATTATTAGTTTACAAAATAATTATATAGGTATTAGAGTACATTTTTTTTACATTAAAATTTATTTCGTTTGCAAAATAATCAATTTTCTCCCAAAAAAACATTAATATATGGATAAATCTCAAATCAAATCCATACTATCAAACCATAATTAAGTCGTAACCCAAATAACCGTGTTGTTCACTGACTCACTTACAAACACTCTCTCACGCGCTTTGAACACATGTCGTTTATAAGTGATGTATCTGAAAGAATAAACAGCCTAACACATTCCCCATTGGTAGACTATTAACGTGAATGAACAAGCAACTTTAACCTCCGCCTTCAATATACAACCCTTAAAACTAACCTTCACCTCTAACCCTATCCCCATTTTTCGCCATCGTGGTCATGGCCCACGTGGGTCTGGTAAGGCTGTCCAAAACTTCTACCCGACTCGACACCCGACCCGATCTGACACATAAAAAAATTGACCCGACCCGACCCGACCCGACTCGACTACAGTGACGGGTCGGGGTTTTTTTTTTTTTTTTTTTTTTCGGTGGTGGGCATTCTAATTTTTTTAAATTTTTTGGGTCAGGTTCGGGGAGTGGTATAAAGGAGTAGTAGAGTGATCCGACCCGATCGACCACAGAAAATTCATGTATTCTTTTATTTTTTCAAAATCATGTAATACTTTTCTATATTTTTTCTATTATTTGCTTGAAAATGGATCCTTGTCTTCTAATATTTTTACTTTTCACTCGTCGCCATCAATTATCTCTAATTAGATTTTTTATGTGTGTTTATTTTCAAATAATAGGTTATGTTTGAGAAATTTCTCTACCCGACCCGACTCGACTAGATAGTCGGTTGGGTTCGGGTGAGTATTTTTTCAACCCGACTTTTATAAGGTCGGGTAGGACCCGACCCGAACCCAACCGAACTCGACCGATGGACAGCCTTAGGGTCTGGTTGTGAGAGAGAGAAAGATACGGTCCAGCTATGAGATATGGTTGCACAAATCCATTAGCAGTTGCTTAGTTTGCGATTATGAAGATAGTTTGCAATTCTGGTGATATAGTTTTATATTTCGTGGATGCTAGTCTGGCCAACTGGTTGGAGGCTGGATGTAGACAAATCACAGTTCCTCACACAACGCTCCCTCTTCTCTCTAGTGATAGCACTTATTACACCTGTTTGCCGCAGGAAAAGGCACCTGATTGGCTCTCACACCTAGATTCACGCTCCTTCTTTCTTTCTCTAGTGTTTGGCATATGTTATCTTTCTTGATTTCTTAACCGACCGACTTCAAATTCCATCGAACCGGATATGAGACGGACAGGGGGGAACCCCGTCCGGTGTCACGGCGGCAGTCGTTCGTCGGTAGTGAAATGACTTTTTGCCCAGTTTGAATGGTGATTAACGAAGGGTGCCTTGTTCTCCTCTTTTGTTACCATTTCTTTCATACTTTACGAGTACAGAGGGAAGAGCAACCGAATACACAGGAGGTAGGCGATTTGCATCGTAGGACTAATGGTACTCAACAACATCTCTAGCTCATCTTATTCTTCAACTCAGTTACGAGGTGGTTGGTATCATCTGTTCATCTGTATTTGGTTCGTAAGATGTGATACGCCCCCGATGCTCACATTACAACGATTGTGCCCTAATTCGTGAGATTTTGTGATGATTCCTATATATTTTGTTGATTTGGCTACAGATTTGGGGCGAATTCGAGATTTTTCCTTATTTTTTGGTTTGCCCATTAATTCTGATGTTGGCCTAAAATGGCACGAGTCCATTTTTCTGATTATCTGAGCCCTACAAATGCATTTTTCGGTGTCTGTGGTTATACATATTTTTATGGGAGGCTGTTATAGTCAATAGGTTTACAACACGGATTTTTCTTTATTGGGGTTTGATCAAGTTTAAAGCAATTTTCATTTAAATATTTTCTTTAAATCACTTTATTGTTAAATTTATTCCTGCTCTTTGCCTTTTTTCGTTAGATGTGTTTGAATCGTGTATTTAAGAAGAAATTGCAAATAAAATCAATATGAATGAAAATAGTATTTATAAGAAGGACGAAAAAAAACAAATCAAATCATTAATCGTCTCTAACTCTCTATAAGAATTTTATTTCTTATGCTTTTTCCGATATTGATTGTTATCCATTGTCTACCTATATATATAGATAGCGCGCAGAGGAGTATGAATTTTGCATTTTGTCCAAGTTTGTAAGAAATTTGTCTTCCATATTTTTGGGGCTTCATACGGCTGTGTTAATAAAGTGTCTGTATTGTCCAACTAATATGATAAACTCCACAACCATGCCACAAATATTGAAAGTAAAAGAAAAAAAGTTTTCTTAATGGAATACTTCTATTGGGTCTCAGAGGTTGGGCAAATTATTAACCCACTCTACTCAGATTTAGTGTGTTACAAGTTGCAATGGATATAGCTGAACATGTGAAAAGTTCGTAATTGATAGTTAAATTATCACGAACCTTTAATCATTTAACCACTGCCAAGTTCAAAACTCCAATGGGATAACCCTCTCACAAAGTTGGATGGAATCAAAAATGTTCCATCTGTGAGTTTTTCCTGTGAAGTGGAGGTGACAACCAACATTAGTAACACACTTACATATGTAAGCCACAAAAGTAACTCGATGATCTTAAATGTGAATATTCCCCCACCCCCCAACCTCAATCATTTCTTTTCCTAGAGTTCATTTCCAAATAAAAATTCAACTGCAAAAGAAATGAGAAGAATGAGATAACATTATAGTGAAAACTCAATTCACATTCCCTCCTTCATATTCATCATCCCTGTAGCTTGTGCATATGTATGGTTCTTCTGTTTTTTTTTATATATTCGTGGGTTAATTGGGAGGATTGAACGTAGATTGAGTTGTCAATTAGGCGGTTGAAGGTTAATGTTTATATAAATTCATTTAATTTTGGTACTAACGTTGGTTAGAAGTAAATACTGTATTTGGTTTGGCTTAGGGATATACAGTATGGTTGGCTTAGGATATAAATACTTGGTATTGGTTGGTTTGGATATAAATACTTCATTTTGACCCTACCAGTATATTGGGCTTTCCAGGTATTGCCATGCTCCCCCTGATACCTCAGAGGATTTGATCATGATGTGATTGTTATTTGTAGGTATTGCTATATTTGTTTGAAAATATCTAGTGATAAATAATAAAATAAAGGAATACAATTTTTTGGAAAGCCATTTATAGTTAAAAAAATAAATGAATGACTGTACAAAAGTTTTGAACTTATGAGTTTAAAGTTTTGAAAAGATTAATGACTACACATTTGAGAAACTATTCATGTTTGTGCCAGGCTTGCCATCAACAATGGCTAGACTAACCATAAGTGAACAAAGAAAGAAGAGGAAATGTGAATGTTCATAGCCAGTGATGGGTGTTATGAGGACTTTAAATAATATCCTTAAATGTACATGTTAATAGGGAGTCCATTGGTCAAAGGGTAGGAACGTAAAAGTCCTCACATTTCGTTGAATCCGAAATGGATACCAACAACAAATAGACTCACTTAATAGGTTAGTACGCTCGAAGACACACAACCTGCCATGACCAATTGAGGGTCAATAGGCATACGTTCATGAGGTTGTGCCATTTACTAATGCAAAGAGGACTACACGGACTCTAGGGGATGGGGTGTGCAGAAAAAAGTTGGAGATTTTTATGGATTCCTATAGCATCATACAAAGAATAGGCGTACCAAGTTCAATTTATCAGATCGGGGGAAACAATAAGTCGCATTTCAATTGCAAGTTTAGTTGGCGTATTGCGCCTTCACGATGTGTTGTGGTTCATCCCGAGCATGTGCTTTCCCAATGACCCAGAGGATAGGTGGAAGTGGTGTGAGGGGTAAAGTCCTATATTAATTTAGTCAAGCATTTAGGCTTCAACTTATTTGATCTAAATATAATTTTTTCGGCTTTTCCATATCATAGAATTGCTTGAGGGGCTTTAGCTTTAGACGTCAGGTACCTTCATAACCGGTCCTCCCCCGGCTGGAAACAAAGGCACGCTTATAGGTCAAGAAAGGGAGATACGCGACAAATGTGTTAGGTGTGTAGTAGAAATCTACGATTCATATATGCCTTGTGTCTGGTTGGGAAGGTTCTGCCACAAACTCGAGAGTGCTTGCTAATGCAATTGGTCAGGCCAACACGTGCGTTCTTTTTGAAAATCCACCGGTACGTTAATACAAACACTTTACACTGATTGGTAATAGTTAAAAAAATACAGTTAAAGTCTAATGGACTCACGTACGCCTTGAATGGCATTTTTAGGCGTTTCTACCTCGTTGATGCCGGTTTACATAATGGGGGGGGGGAAAAAATTAATACCGGGAGTATAGCACCGTATAGAGTCTCAAGGAGATCACATTAAAACATTGGAGGCAAGAACAGTTGCCTCAAGCAAAGAGAGGCGTTCACATGAATCACTCTGCGACACGAAATGTTGTGAAAGATGCTTTGGCATTCTTAAAATGAGGGATGGGGGAATCTGAGATCTTGAGATGGGGAATCACTCTGACCTAGGTGATCCCCGCTTTTGTATAACTGGGGGTGGTAATGATTACTTTTTAAATTATGGTTTGGATGCTGGAGTGAATCCAAATTTTGAATTATCCTACGATTCCAGCTTGTTGTAAGTATGATAGGCTTAGGGCGGCAATGATGATGAAAACTTATAAGTTATTTTTGGGCAATGATGATACAAAGACTTTTTTATTGATTGGGGCAATGATGATGGATGGGATTTAAATAGTGCAATGCATGAGACAAAAACAATTGAATTCATTGGTATTGTATGGAACTTATGAATGGCCCAATCGTTGGGCAACTTTTGTTACCTACAGATACTAATGGGAAAAATGTTGCAATTGCCAAGTGTTCATCCGAGCCAACATGTGGATTAAAAGTTGTTCTCGATTTTTGAGTTAAAGAGAAGACATGTTATCATAAGTAAGAAAAAAGATAGATCAAGAAAATCCTTTTTCCACTTTGGGGGAAAAGTCACAATACCAGAACCATGCAAGGCAAAGGCCACGCCCGATCAAGTGTAAGTGGTTTGAATCATTTTGTTGCGTTTTTTGGACATATGACACTGCATATATGGTGTTCCTTAATATTTTTTTTTTGTTTTGTCAACAGGAGACCATTGGAAATTTATTTGACATATACAATGCATATTTGCCAAGTGTTCCTTAAAGGGCAGTACATGGAGGAGCTGATGCGATCAAAGCAACTTCACTAGGTTGTTGCGAATAAAATGAAGACAAGGGAAGAGACTTGAAGAGACTTCGTGTTGATTAATTAAGAGCAAGAGAGCCAGATACAGTTTTAACTACTATTACACCGCCATCAAGTGGCTTGCTTTAACTTCTACTAGGCGGTATCGCTCGAAACTTACCTTCCATTATATACTTAGTCGCAAGGAATCCCAGAAGTTGAGAAGAAGGCTGCTTGAAGAGATTGATGGGTTCGGTCCCCGTGATTAAGATTCCAACTGCTAAGTATTTCAACTCAAGTTCACCTATTTTGACCCAGGCCAATGCTAAATCACTTGTATATATTCTCATCAAGACTTTTAAACAATTTTGTTTTTTTTTCCTCTTCTGGTAAATCATCTTCATGTTGGGGTTGACGGGGTTAAAGAAAACAACGGAGGTTTGATACAGGTCCACAATCATTAATTGACAAGAGGATATAGGAGGTTACCGTTTGGCCAAAGAGTACAAGAAAACAATACTCAGAAATTGTATGGCATTTAGAATTAGATATACATCTCTTTGAGTTGTCTCTATGAATGAGCTGGGTGGGACCAGGGGTGTGGTTGCAAGTTAATATCATGAATTGTATGCAGTAGAATCTAGATATAATCATCTCTGAGTTTGTCTCTATGAATGAGTGGGGGGAACATGGGTTTGGTTGCAAGTTCTTTTTCTGCAGTTGTAAGTTGCCAAGTTAAGTGTTGTGCTGTGCACTATTTATTTGCTGGATCAAAACTTCTTTTTGGTCTCTAGGGCTGAGCAATCCTAGTTAAAAGCAATATAGACTTTGGGCTTATCAGATTTTGTCAAACAGGTTTGTTGTCATTAAAACTATATCATAGGTTATATGAATTTGTTCCTCCTAAGCGGGAGTTGGATTATAAGATATAATGCTTATGTTTGCCAGATGAAAGACTTAACGAATATCATTGTGACTGCATACTATGTGGCACCTAAAAGTATGACATAGATTTATAGTACAGAGGCCGATGCATCGAGTAGAAGGAGTGAGTAGCAGTTTGTCAAGGGAACATGCTTTTATTGACAATCATAGAAGCCAGGCAAACAGTTGTATAAGAGAGAACCCATATTAGTATTGACAAATTGTAAACATTTTTGTGCAAGACTTTTCTTTTAGCCAGAATAATAAAAGCAATTGTTCAATTGTATTGGGCTTGCACTTGTTCTTTGTGTGTGTGTCAATTATGCAAGGCTTTGAAGCAGTGGTATTAAGTAACCATATTGTTATTGACAAATTGTAGACATTTTGTCTCAAGACTTTCTTTTAGCAGAATAATTTAATAAAACAATTGTTCAATTGAATATGGGCTTGCACTCTTGTTCCTGGTGTGTTCAATTATGCAAGGCTTCAGAATGCTCAATGGTAATTGCGCGGGCTTGCATTTGTTGCTACTAGTCAATCCGGTCACTGCTCGGCCAAATTCAAATTTGAATGTTCACTCCTGATATATTATATATGCAGTAAATTGAAAAACAAGAAAAAAAAAGTTATCTTGGCGCACTTTTTCATTCTATTTTTTTTGTAACATACACAATGCGCTACAAATGTAGGATATCTTTGTTTTTTAAAACCGATATTTTCATTCTATTTTTTTTTTTATTTTTAACAAATAAAAAATGATATTTCATTCTATTTTTTTGATTGGAGTGTCACTTCTTTTAACAAATCAAAATAGAAAAATTTAGGGGATAATTTTTTAACAAAAAAAATAAAAATTCTTGAGAGTGGTTTAAATTATATAAGTAATTAAAGTGAAAAGTTTTATTTTAAATCATGTATTTTAAATATTAATTAATTATATTTTATCTAATTATACGAAAATTATATTTAATGAACAACTAAATTAATGAGAGTAGGGGTAATTTGTTCTTTTGACATCTATTACTATCATATCACAACTTCAAAATCCATCTTTTCCAAAACATATCCAAAACACCAAACAAACAATCCACCATTCTTAAAGTTGGGCCCCACCTATTATAAAGTCCCCATCATTTTAAATCCACCTTAAAAATCCCAGTATTTCAAATCCACCCAAATCCAAATCCTTCCGCCAAACGGCCTGTTAAGGGTATGTTGTTAGAGGGGGGGTGGTGGCCCCAATCGGGGGTAAGGCAAGGATGGTGGAAGGGAATGGCCAAATGGTGGGATTGGTTCGGTTTAGGGGGTAAGGGATAAGTGCAGCTGGG
>CM018893.1:9969606-9972106 GCA_009663005.1 Actinidia chinensis
TACTTGACAAATACTCCAAGAGCACTCCTTACATTTGCCAACCCAAACTTAATCTCCCAATCATAATTGCACAAGTACACTGGCCCAATAAATTAGTTAGAGTCATGGTATGGCAAATGATAGTAAAGCTAAAAATCTCAATCAATGGATGGCAAACACTCAATTGTAATTTTTCTATTTTTGGATGAAAATGACATTAGGAAATTGTTTGGATTGAAAATGACAATGTGGCTAAGCCTGTGATGGCAATGCCCATGGTCACCCATTCCTGTTTCTTTATCCTAAGATAAAAAGAGGAAGCTTCTAAAAGTTAGTAATTCCAACTTTTTGATAATGCTGATGTAAGAGGATAAAATGAATGATCACAAGCTTAGGCTCACCGCGACAGGAGCCATCTCCAGCAGGGCCACTATGATGCAAGATAGGGGACAACGAGAACTTGAGTTCGATCGGAATCCTACCACGTACTGATATCGGTCGGACTCAAGTTCCGCGTCACATCTGAGCTGTCGCTATATAGTAAGCTCGGTAGGGAGACCGCACCAGGAGTGACTAAGAGATAACAGTCTGCGGAGATCCCGAGGTAGGTCAAGGGAAAAAAAATAACTTGCACGACAGAGTTTTTTCTGGCAACCCCATACCAGGAATAAGACGACTACGGCATTGAGACGTGCTACCAACCGTGTCATATGAGTGAGGTTGGGTCAGCCACCTGCTTATTAACACGGTAGTTGCGCATCGAGGTACGCGCTGAGTTAGGCTATATAAGGAGAACAGATGTTCTCACAAAGGTACGCATTTTTAGCTATCAAGAATATACACTTTCTCCAGTCATCTAACTTGATTGTCGGAGAGCTGTTTTCTAAAAATAACTCCGGCGACCGATCTCATTATTTCTGTACTGCAGCTAGGACATTGCAGCGCAACTGACTGGTGTCAGCTTTCATCGCCGCCGCAAGACTACTGTAAGTGTTTATCCTTAATTTCCCTTCCATCATCTCTCCAAACCTACTCCCCACAGTTGAGTATTCGATCTATTCATTTGGTAGAGTTAATGGATGAAAATTTATATTAAAATATTTGATTGATGAAACATATGTAGTTCTATATAAATTGTTTTTTGTGAACAACTTACACGACTTTTAAAATTGGTCAATTATTTTTTTCAAAAGATGAATAATGCTTTCACGTGTATTACTATATCCAATCAGCTTAATTTTTTTATAAATTAGTTTCTCAACAAATTATATAAAATGATCAATTTTGATCAACGAAGTGTGTTGGGATGAAACAACAATTCACGAACTTTACTATAACATTCAAAAGTTCAAACTTTAAAAAATCTTGTTCTATATATATATAAAAAAAAAGTTAATTACCACCTAATGAGTAATGATTAATAGATAAAAAATATATAAATATCCGTTTAAAACTTATAAAACGTATATAAATATTTGTGTAAAGTGTATTATCCATTTTCAGCTAGAGATGAAGTACGTGTCTTCGACGTGTCAGCTATACAAAAAATCTATCAGCTTCATCAATAATGAGTTTTGCTGACGCGAAGAGTTGGAATATATATGCCAAAAAAAATATGCTGCGAAAAGCTAAAAACAAAAACGGTTTTCAAAAGCATTTTGGCCTTTTGCAATAACAACTTCATTTTGTAGTGGGCTCTCATGCCCACATCACTATCAAACTCCTTCATAGCTTAGGGAATTTATAGGAGAAAAGAGGAAGAGGGTATTTGTAAAAGCTGAAATTATGTTAAAGTTCATTATTTGAAAATAGAAGTTGAGAAACACTAAAATATAATTTTTTTAAAATTATTTTTTTAGTTATTTTGACTAGTAAACAGAAACCGTAACAAACACTATGATGCAATAATTTTTTTGTGTTTAGTAAAATTCTTTCCAAATTAGATGAATTTTTTTATATTTTCAGGCTCCTCTCGTCAAATGAAACAAGAAAAGTGTATAAAAATTTGATGAAACGGTAAAAAAGGTAAACTAAAGATAAAAAAACTCAAAAACCAAAACAATTCAAAAATTCAAAAAAACTTGCACCAAAACGGTAATTTTTTTCCCATTATAAACACTTGAAAAATAAACTCCCTAACAATAAAAGAAGTCCTAAACCGGTTGGTCCATTATTGGTTTAGATTAGGTGATTATATTGTCTCCATTCCATATGTATAAAACAGTAGATTATTATATCTCATAAACAAGTAGGGATTATGATATGTGACTTAACCATCTCAATATTTAATTTTTCAGTTACACTGTTACAGTACCTTATCCAGTTTGCTGAGAGAGAGAGAGAGAGAGAGAGAGAGAGGAGATTGTCTGCTATGCACCTGTATCTTCACAAATGATGGTGCAGTGATCATCACAAAGCATTGAGAAACTAGACCACCTTCTTGACTTGTATCACTCTGTCATCATCAAATGCTCTTTTTTGTTTTTGTCTTTTTATAACTATGATGTTTGCATTGGGTAAA
>CM018893.1:10132106-10134606 GCA_009663005.1 Actinidia chinensis
CTTTCTTTTCTCCTCTACTGGTTTGTGTTGTGCATGATCCGCAGACAGGTCGTACTCTTGGGAATCGGCCGTAGACATTGTCGACTGTTTCCAGCTCGCCATCTCACAATTCCTGTTCTACTGCTGCAACCGACTTCTCTTCTCCTTCGTCACCATCTTTTGGGATATGGCCTCCCGCTTAGGTCACTTTCGTTAGGACGTTACTCTCTTGTATCTAAAGGTGTCTTAAGGTCCTCACCATTAATGAACACCTTGATTGTCAATTTTGTCACTTGCCAAACAACCTTGCTTTACTTTAATAAAAGTATTTCTATCTCTCTTCTGCTCCTTTTCCTTTTGACTTGTTCACGTCGATTATTTGGGGTCCTTTCCCACAAATAACTATGGGCGGCTCCAGTATTTTGTTGTTTATTTGTGGATGAATTTCTCTCGATAGATACTGCTTTTTCGTCTTTAAAGAATCGATCTCAATACAACAGACTTAACTATGATTTTGCTCACATGGTTAAAACCCCATTTTTTCTCGAGATATCAAGGCTTCGCTCAGACAATAACTCAATAGTACTGTGATTCCTCCGTCCTTACTTTTTTACGAGCCCATGGCCCCTTCCCCACAGATCTTGCCCCCGGGTACCTCTCAACAATGGGCGAGCCGAGCGGAACACCGTCATTTACTGGATAACTCCACTCGCGCTCAGGCACACGGGTGAACTGCCAGTCTTCTGGTTGTCCCCGAGAGGTTTTTGGGGGGGCTGCTCTTCCCCGCGGCCTACACCAACTATTAATCGGTTCCCTCACCTCTTCTTAGTACCTTACTCATACGACGTCTATATGGTCATCTCCCCCGATTATCATTCTCTTCGTGTTTTTGTTGTGCCTTCTTTGTCTTGTTTTACACAGTCCACATGAGCGACTAACTGCGCCAGGTCTCGTCTATGTTGCTTTTCTTGGGTATGGGATTGAGCTTAAAGGTTTACGTTTTTTGGGCCCCTTTATCTCGACGTCTTCGAGTCTCTCGTCACGGTTGTCTTTTGCAACATCCATGTTTTCCCCTCCTTGTCTTCTTTCAGTTATCTCTCTCGAACCCCCCCTATCTTATTGATTCTTTTTCCATTGATCTTTTTCCTGAAGATGTTGATGTTCCTACTGCTCTTCTTGATGGTGCTTTCCCATGATGTGTCACCACCGCTCTTGTCCTATCCTGTGAGTCCCCCCGTCTCTGAGCCTTGCCCGTGGCCCCTTCGTTGTTGCCCTCCTACCCATCTGTCCCGCCTAGTGATCTTCCTGTCCGTCGTTCCACTACGGGTAAGGAAGTTCCCTCCATCTTCGAGATTATCATTGTTTTTCCACTCATGTTTTTCCACTGTTTTAGCTCAATATGAAAGCCTTCGTTTCCTATCGTGAGGCAAGTACTAACCCTCCTTTGGCAGCAAGTAATACTGAGGACTACAAGCTCTTGATAAAACTACTCACACTTGGGACCTTGGTTGATCTTTCCCCCTGGAAAATCTACTATTGGGTGTCGTGGGTTTATAGAAGATAAGACTCGATCTGATGTACGTGTGGAGTCGCTACAAAAGCCCGTCGGTTGCTAAGGGTTTTACTCAGGAGTATGGTATTGACATGAGGAGACTTTTGCTCCTGTTGTCCGGCTTACCTCTGTCAGAGCTTCTTGTTGTTGCTGCTTGCCCGTATTGGCCTTTGTGTCAATGGATGTTAGAATGCTTTTCTCATGGTGATCTGACTGAGGAGTTTATATGCAGCTTCTCCTTGTTCTTCATCCTCCTCCTCAGGTGTGTCTGGCTTTCGTCGTGCTCCTCTATGGCCTTAAGCAAGCTCCACTGCCTGGTATGGCCAAGTTTAGCTCTAACCATCTTGATCTTGGCTTCCTTCTCTGCATACCTATGACTCTGCCTCTTTAGTCCGTCAGTCTATCATCGTGGCATTGTTTCTTCTTATTCTCTATGGTGGAACGATATGTATTTATAGGAGATGATGCTCATGGTATTTCTAGCTCAAGGACTTTTCTTCATCGTCACTTTGAGAATGTAAAGACCTTGGTGCCTTGAGCAACTTCTTGGTCTGTGTGAGGTTTCCAATCTAGCTCTACCTCCTCTACTGGTGGCTATCCCCTTACTCAAGCCCAGTCGCCTCTGATCTTCTTTACCCGTGTGGACTTTCAGCTGTAAGACTGCCTCTACTCCTCTGGAGCAAATGTTCGCCTTTCTTCTCTCATGGTGAATTGTTATCCGATGCTACCCTATATCGACCAGCTCTTTGGTAGCCTTCTTTTATCTGACTGTCACTCGCCTGACATTGCTCATGCTGTTCATCTTGTCAGGCCAGTTTTATGTCTGCACCTCGTTCCACTCCTAGCTGGCCGACTTCGTTTTCTCCCGATATGTCAGTCCACTCTCTTTCATGGTATAACACTTCTCCAACCAATCCATCATCATCCCCCTTTCAGCTTCATGCCTACTCTGATGGCCGATTGGCTGGG
>CM018893.1:10199606-10202106 GCA_009663005.1 Actinidia chinensis
CAAAAAACTCCATTATTCTTATTTATATCTGTTTAGTTACATAACAATCCTTGCATTAAATAAAAAATGCGTCATGAATTACACACTAGAAATGAAGATTATTGTTGTTGTTGTTGTTGTTGTTTTGATATAAAGCAAGTAATTTTTGAAAATGGAATTATGAAAATCATTTTCAAATAAATTGTAATTTTTTTATGATGATAACTCGGTACCCAGTCCAATGACTAACTAATCTGAGAAATCAATTTCATTGTCCACTAATGGAGGGTCCGATTAAAGCCTGTGGCAACCCCGTACACACTGGCTCAATACAGGAGTTGATGGCCTGGGTTTCGAACCTAAGATTAGGGGTGTAATTGGTTCGGTTGGTTCGTTTTTGAGAGAAATTATGAATTTTAATTGAAAATTTCGGTTTGTAGAATTTTAAAATCGAAATCTATACCTCTAGTACATAAATTGAACCATTCAGTTATAGGAGATTCGATTTGGTTTTTTGGTTTTTCTTGCAAATTTTTGGGGCCTTCATAAACAGATCAACTTTATCAACATATTTCAAAACACAAAATATAATAATTAACAAGTTCAAAACCAAAATTTTAATAGTTTACAAATTCCAATACAAATTTAACAAGTGCCAAACAGATTGTAAGAAGCCCAACATTTGCGAAAAGAAAAAAATTACAGACAATAGTAACAATAGCCAACCAAACAAAAGCTTAGATTAAAGGGGTAATTACATTAAGATCTTAGTTGCAGAACTTATTTATGGTTGCATCTTGCATATAAAAAAGTTAACCGACAAAGTTCTTTTGTCAAACAAGATTACATAATTGCCCAATCTCCTTCACATAGACCAATCAGGAGTGCTCCTATAAATACTCCAAAAGCCAACCAATTTCGTACAAGGGAGTGCTGATGTGGCGCTATATTTTTGCATTTTTGTATTGCGAACTTTAAAATATTACAAATTTTATTGTACACAATTATTTCTGATAAAATTTATATTTTTAGAACCTTCTCAATGAGATATATAAAACAAAATTCATATTAAATATGAAATTATGAACATATAAAAAATAATTTTTTGGACATAAAATTTAATAGTAATAAATTTATGAGTTATATATATTATGAATTTTCTTCCTAATATGTCATTAGAGTAAAAAATTTATTAGTCATATAACTACTAGTGTTTTGATTTTGTTTTGTTTTTTTACAATGATTATATGTTTGAATAATGTTTTTATGAATTAACAATGATAAATTTATAGGTGATGTAAGTATTATGATTGTTTATAATAATATTTAATTAAAAAGAATTCAAATGGGAAGAAAATTTAGCAGTACCAATACATACCAAATTCAAATTCGTTTCAAATCTAAATGGCTTTATCTAATTTATAAATAACCATAGGAGTTCAAAATTATAAATTCTTTTATCTAATGTAGAAAGAAAAAATTGTCTTTAGTAAATTTTTTAAATTAATAAAAAAATTTACATCTTCGGCGGACTCTTCTCCTCAAGATAATTTGAAAAAATATAATTTTTTGATTAAATGATAAATTTTTTTATTAAAAAAAAAAGCAACAAAAAAACATCAAACGGGACTAAGGGGAGATACATAGATGACAGATGGGGATTTGGGGCGTGTAGGGATGGCAACAGGGCGGGTTGGGACGGGTTCGGCTCCCCCACCCCCGCCCCGTTTACCAAAACCCACCCCCCCCCCTCCCCGTTTAATAATTTTTTAATATATATTTTTTTATATAATTATATGGTATATACATATAAGTAAGTATCTTATGGTATAGTTTTTAAAAAATATAAATAATTTTAATTTTTTCTATATAATCGGTACTCGGGACGGATTCGGGGTGGCGGAGGCTAAACCCGCCCTCCGCTCCGATTATACTCGGGTTTTAAATTTTCCCCAACCCGCCCTAACGGGGCGGGACCCGACGGGTTATCGAGTTTTTTCGGGTCACATTGTATCCCTAGGGCGTGGGGCGTGGGAGAGAGAGCGCTAATCTTGCTCAGTTGCTCACGTGCAACGTATGTGTGAGGGTATATCCGGATTTTTGGAGGACAAAGGACCGTGTCGTTCATTGATTTGGGCTTGGGACCTACGCTTGTATAAGTTCAGTTTACGGGATTTTGCTATAAGTGTCCCAAAATAAGGTGTGGTATACATGTAGGTAAGAATAGATATAACAATAATTCGGTTCAATTCGATTCGTTTTATATCAGTTTAGTACAATACAAAATCAAATTGAATTGAAAATTTTTCAGTTTTGACATTTTAAAAATCGAAAACTCTGGACTAGTCGTTAAAACCAAATCAAATCAAATCAAAATTTTTGATTCGTTTTGTTGATCGATTCGATTTTCTTAGTTCTTTTACACTTCTACCTGAGATCTTAAAAAGGAATAGACCTATAAATATTAAACCTAGACCAATGGCAAACCCTAGGTTAAATAAATTGTAATTTTATTTCCTAT
>CM018893.1:10297106-10302106 GCA_009663005.1 Actinidia chinensis
TCCACTCAGTACAGGTACCATCCATTCCATAGCATTTAACCATCAAACAATATCATCATCATATCCGAGCCCAACAAATACTATGGATTCCAACAAATAGCACACATGCCTCAAGAGGAATACAAAATCAGATATTTTAGAAAAAACACTCCGGCGTGTAGAAAGCATATTGTATACCTCTGCTTACCTCCAATTCACACCACTAGATAGAAGATCTGGTCCCAGGGATCATCATACTAAAAATCCACCCTTGATCCGAATTCATCTCACCGTTGATTTTCCATTATATCACTTGATCTATCTCACATACCATATAATTTTCATGGATATTCGTTCTTTCTTTTCTCTCTTTCTCCCTCCTCTCTGCCAGTGCTCTCTCTCGCGCAGGCTCGCCCTACGATCGTGCTCCTTAGACAAAACAGAGATAAAAACTCATCATGTACTTCTTTTCTTATTATTTTCCGTTTCGGTCTGTTCTGTTTCTATTCCTGTTTCTTTTTTTTTTTGTGGGCTTATTCTCTTACGCCGAAGTTGTCCCCCAAATCCTATAAATTACAATATTTTTACTCAACTTTTAGATCTCTTTAAATTTTATCCCAAAATTTATAATCATTTAAATTAATAAACCCAAAATAAAATCGAGGTTATTACAATCTCTCCCTCTTAAAGAAATTTCGTCCTCGAATTTGAAAATTCCTATTTTGTGATTATCAAAAACTCACGCTTCCACTGCGCACTGATAACACAAAAAATCTATTTTGTTTTCGTGTGTAAATCACCCGATTATACCTAAGAGCCCGTACTTTCATACGATACCATGTAAGATTCTACACACCTAAACCTCCCACACCCGTCCATGTAAGACCTTAAAGCCTAAGCTCTGGATTACCATTTTGTGACGGACCCGACCCTCCGCGGCCGTTAATTAACTACTTAAATTCGCCGTATTTTCCCGAATACAAAATCAGAGCACGATTTTCTTTCAAATATTCAATAGTCTCCAACTGTTTATTTTTACAATTGTCTCAAATTTTTTTTATACAAAAAAGATCAAAATCTTCAAGTCTTTCCTCGACCCTCTCGTACTATCCGAACTCCCATGTCCTCCTGAAAAATCATTTATACAGGGAAGTATACAATACGACGGAAAATGCTCAACGAATCAAATATGGCTCAACAATTCAAATGTCAGAGTAGCCACAACGAATCAATATTTCATCAAAGACCTCAACCAGGTCTTTCTGAGACATACTAGTGAATGGCCCTCATCCACGTCTCCTACCTATCGGCTTTTTCGGTCATTAGTGGAACTATTGGCGGGTCCACCAGAGTAGAGTACATGCTACCATTCTATTTAATACATTTAGCCACCAAAACAATATCATCCTCATTCACGATGCCAAACAAAAATCTATGGATTTCAAACCAAATAGCACACTGCTCAAGAGGAATACAAATATCAGATATTTTAAAAAAAACTACGGGTTTAGAACGCATATGTTACCTCCTGCCTTACCTCAAATTCACACCATTAGAGATGAAGATCTGGCTCCCATGATCATTACTAAAATTCCACTGGATCCGGACATCATTCATCGTTGATTGCAATCTGAATCACTTGTTATTCTCACCATACCATATAATTTCCCTTATCTCTATTTCTTTATTTTATCATTTCTCCCTCCTCTCTGCCGTGGATCCTCTCTCTAAGTCTCTCCATTCTATCTTCTCTTATACAAACAGTATAAAAACATCATCATTACTTCTTTTCTTTATTCTTTTCCCTTTTTCTTTCTTTTCTATTTTCTATTCCTTTTCTTTTTTTTTTCTTTCTCTTATCGCCGAAAGTTGTCCCCCACATCCTATAAATTACAATATTTTTCCTCAACTTTTATATCTTCTTTAATTTTATCCCAAAATTTATAATCCTTTCAATTAAAACCCAAAACATAAAATCGGGTTATTACATTAACTATACTGTGTATCAACTGATAACTAACTGAATCAGAATTTGTTTATTCGTAATACAGCTGCAGAAACTTGAACGGGTTAGAAGCAAGCTATATTTCATTTTGGACTTACTACAGGTTTTGCTTTCTATTTTTAAATAAATCCTAAGAATGCATCCCTTGTCTCAGATAATTGTAGGTAGTAGTACCGGATTGATAGTTGTAAGAGGGATATTTGGTGAATTCTGATTGTCACATTTACACAATGCTATCCAGATTCAACAAGTTGCCAACTATCGACTTTCTTGGATTAATTCATTGCAATTGAAACTCTAAACGAAGCTTGAGAAATTTTTCTTGGCAACGGATTGTGGAAAATAGTTCTCCCCATGAGATGAAGAAATTAAGTAGATCTTTCACAAATTTAAGTAACAAATTTGTGTTACCTCCAATCTATTTTAACCCTCTGTAGATTTTTGTAAGTTTTTGGAGGGCAAAAGAAAATTAGGTTTTTCTTCTCATTACGTATAAAATATATTACAAGAGGAGCAAAAGTGAAAAATTAAATAAATCCGTAACTACAAACTAATTAAATGAGGTGAATATAAATAACATACAATTAGACAGAAATTAACAGTTAACCCCATAACTTAACAGTCCCCCTCAAGTGGTGCGAAGATATCGATTATGCCCCCAACTTTTGAACACCAAATTGAACACAATGGGGTTGAAAACTCTTGCTGCTAAGACCTTTGGAAAATGTAACTAGTGATCCCGGATTTCAAAAAAAGTCAGACAGATAAACCCTCACTCAAACTTCTCTGATGAAGTGTCTATCAATCTCGATATGCTTCGTTCTATAGTGTTGAACAGGGTTGTGGGCAATATTTATGGCAGCTTTATTGTCACAGTAAACTTTCATAGGACCATCAATCGAAACACCCAAATCATGCAACAAGGTTTGGAACCACAAGAGCTCACAAACACCATGAGCCATAGCTCTATACTCAGCTCAATGCTAGATCTGGCAACCACCGATGCTTCTTACTGCCGCCAAGTTAACCAAGTTTCCACCAGGAAAGTTTACAATAGCCGGATTGTAGGAGAGTATATCAGCCACAGAACCAGCCCAGTCTGCATTAGTGATTATCTCCAACTGAAAAATGACCGTGATTAGAAAGCAGAATTCCTTTACCTGAGTGATTGAGATACCTCAAAATACGAAAACTGCATCCAAATGTGAAGTACGAGGATCATGCATTAAAGTGATTGGACAACGCCAATGCAAGAAATATCTGGTCTCGTATGAGCTAAGTAAACAGCCGACATACCAATCGCTGATACATCTCCTTGTTGGTGCGTTCCCCTATATCTCCACTAAGATGATGATTCGCATCAATAGGAGAAGTTACCAGCCTGCCAAGACAACATACCTGTTTCTTCCAAAAGATCACAGGAATACTTCCGTTGGGGATAAAAAAATACCTCTATCAGACCGGGCCTGCCACTTCCATTCCCAAGAAAGTATCTTAGAGATCCAAAATCCTTAATTTCGAATTGCTTGAGCTAACGAGATTTAAGATTGAGAATATCATTCACATCATCTCCTATCACTATCATTCATCAACATACACAATAAAGAACATCAATCTTACCATGCACCTTTCGTGATGAATATAGTATGATCTGCATTGCATTGGTTTGTACCACACCCGTGATTGCTTCAACCCATAAAGAGCCTTTTTCAATCTGCATACCTTTCCCTCGTCTAGTGAAAGAAAAAGAAAAAACTAGTGGGATTATCATGTACACCTCCTCCTCGAACTCGTCATGAATGAATGCATCTTCACATCAAACTGATGTAGAGGCCATTTCAAATTAGTAGCTCAAGAAAACTTAGAGCCCGCACAGAGTTCATCTTCGCTATGGAGGCAAACGTCTCATCAGAGTCAATACCATAGTTTGGGTAAAACCTGGGAACAATTAGCCTTGTACCTGCTCAACTGTACCATCAAACATTAGTGACTTAACGGTGAAAAATTCCCAGTCATTTGCACCCCATGTTTTGTTTTTCTCCGGAAGTGATATAAGCTCCCAAGTGCCATTCTTTTTTAAATCCATCATATTCTTTACCATATCTTCCTTTTACTTAGGTATCATAATGTATCCTGCAAATTTGTGATATAAATGAAGAAAGAGACGAGACAAAGGCATGATACGAAGGAGACAAACGATCATAGAGACAAATTGGGGATGGAAATGTTGAATATATGATCTAAACAACCTTTCGGAAAGCAATAGGAAGATCAACGAATAATGGGGGGGTTATGGAAGAAGAGTTATTGCAGATGAGGTGAGAGAAGAGAGGTAGGAATGAAGCAGACGAGACTTGTAATTGGCAAATGGTGGTTATCACACAACGAGATGTTTTCTTTTTCTCTGCGAGAGTATGTCTTCAAGGTTAGACTCTTGCAACCGGTGGAAAAACTTGCCTCCTAGGATCACCACTAATGTCACGTCGTTGCTCTTTCAGGAGATATTGGTTCCTCTCCAGATCTTTCCTTCCTCCTATCACCAGTCCCCTCACCATGGTTATAAAACAGCTTCTCCCCTTCCCCAGAAAACATCTCTTCCCCCTGTCCATGCTCCCCCTGAAGAGATGGAGTAAAGGGAGAGAAAAAAGACTCGATTTCTCAAAAGGTGACGTCTATAGAGACCAAAAACTTTCCAGATGAAGGATTATAATATTTATAGTCTTTCTGGGTAGGGGAATACCATATGAAAACACACTTATGAGCCTTAGGACTGAACTTGCCACCAGAGGGATGTAGAGCATGCACAAAACACATACCAAAAACTCGTGGGGGAAGATTTGTGACATGAAAATGGCTAGGAAGATACTCAATAGGTGTTTTGAAGTTAAGGACAACTGGATGGCATGTGATTAATAAGGTAGGTTGCAGTCAAAATCGCCCCTCACCCTAGAGGATACTTGGGCACATTCATGGGTAAACAAAAGATCACAGAGCGAGCTACCTGTCAGCAAGGATG
>CM018893.1:10334606-10337106 GCA_009663005.1 Actinidia chinensis
CAGTCATGTGGGGAGATTGTTAGAAAAAGTTAAGTTTGAGCTGGTTTGACCTAATTTATGGGTGAGTCCCGGTTATCCGAAAATATTGAAACATGTGTGTAATGGATTCTCCTTCGCGAGTAGATAACCGTGAGTATATTATGACTCACAACGGAAAAAGGTGAATGAGGAAAAATGTTCACCGCAGTTGTACCATGATACGGAAAAAATGTGGAAGTCCCACATCGGATAAATAGGAATATTTTAAAATGTTAATATACTCCAAGCTAATATTAGCCAAATAAGTACTTGGAGTACCAAGCGGGGGTTATGGACAAAGTGGCACATTGTACATTAGCGTTATGTGCACGGCGCTGCGCCGCAGCCGAGAGTCGCGGTTCCGCGTGGGCCGGTGGGTTGCAAGGGAGCTTTGTGGAGCTATTAGTGGTGCACTTGGCACTGGCACTTAGCACGTGGAAACCCCCGCGTGGTGCGAATGGGGGTGTACTGAGTAATGGTTAATTACTTTTTAATCCTGTGTTTTTTAATATTAAATAAACTCCTTGTAATTTCTAATTACAAATTAAACCACAAGGTAATTTTGTATTACAGATAACCTCCCCATCTTTCTTCCTATTCAACTGAAAAGGTCAAGACATTTCATCTTTGATAACAGCAGCCATTATCAGCCATAAGAGTACAGCGGAGAGTTATTTGGATGATTAGTGGGCTGTTACAATGGCTTCAATGGAGGAAATAAAAATTCGTGGTCTTTTTCATCAGCCATGGAAAAATCCTATAAATACCAACCATTCTTGGCAAGTTCAAAGTTACACACAAAAATTATGAGAGTTCATCAGTGAGGAAAAGGAGAGTTTCTGGCATTCTGCCATTAGAATACTTTGTTGAGAGAGTGACACTACTCTTGGTTCGGTTCGCCGAGCACAACAGGACAATCGTGCTAACTTCTGTGAGCGAGATCGTTTTTGCATCAGGGGAGAAAGACGCCAAACAGCCGTAAGCACCAGTGGACGGAGCGAATTCTGCGTAAGGAGACAGTGTTTTTAAACATTGGCCCTCGATCAATCTTTGTGATTTTTATTTATTAATTTTAATACAGTTTCTGTTCATCTGTAATTTATTTTCCACTTATAAATTCAGCAGTTTACTGAATTATTTTTTAACAGAAACTATATCAATGATTAATAATAATGAAAAAAAAATAGAAATTAGAAAGAACACAACCTTTATCCCCACATAAGTGAAGTTAGGGTCAGAGAGAAAGGCCTTGAGCTTTTCAGGGATCTCATCCATGGAGAAGAGCTGGAGAATGAGGCACTTGTTTTCAATGCAAAGTTGGAGTGTGGCAGATCTGTTGCTCAAGTAGGTGATTTGGTGGGGTCTCCATTCGATGTCGAGGCCGACCACCGTGGGCTTGTTGGCGTACATGGCCAGGATCTCAAGTACCCATTCGTCCGCGGTTGCAGCCTTGTCGGTCACCATCGTCTCGATGGCTTTTCCGGCGAAGTTGACTGTGTACTTGAAGGTGGTTGGGTTGTAGGATATAGAGGGCGTTCTGTTAATGGTATATACATGGTTAGTGGTTTCGTTTGGAGAAGTGGTAAGTTTGCATGGTTTAGCATGGGTTTATATATAGATACATTTATGTGTTTAATGTTGATGAAAATGTGAAGTTGTGGGGATGAAAGAAAATCTAACGCGGTGGGGGCTGACAATCGATCCCGGTGGTTGAATGCTGTTAGGCCGAGCTTGCAAGACATTACAGTGAGTAGGACCGCCCGAGACTGTTCGGAGACGATTCTCTGACGGGTAAGTTAGTAGCCGAAAAAGAAGAGAGAGAAGAGGGCAAGAGAAGGGTTCTTTGCTCTAATTTTAGAGAAAAAAAGTCAAAAAAAATAGAGTCAGTATTAATTACTTAGAGAGGGTATATCCCCTTTTATAACACAGCTCAGCTCGTCTGAGAACGCGCTAAACAAAGCCGAATGGCAGGTTGAATTGTTGAAAATAAGTTGGCAATTACGAAATGGCCTGCTGGATTTTCCCGATAAAGAGATGAAGTTTCATATTACGAAAGGCTAAATGTGTCCTTTGAGTTTTCGAGGTTCTTATCAATGCACGTACAATATGATATTTAAACTTCCAAAAACAGAAGAAAAAAAAAGAAAAAAAAAGATGTTAGAATATTTTAAATTCAGTTTTGCTAACGAATGCTTATATGGTGTTAAATAAAAATATAAAAAATATATATATATTTATTAAATTAACTCTATGAATAAATGTTGGAATATTTTAAAGCTTTCTTAAATAATGCACAGATACTAGTTTGCATTTGCCTTTTAAATTTCTGCAGCTTGGGAATACAATGGATTGCGGTATCAAATCATGACTTCATTTCCTCAAGGTTGTGAAAAAGTCAAATTATACATTCCGAAGGGAAAAATCATGTAACATCATCTCCATTTTAAATTAAATGTTAAAATTTTGTGGGTCACATAAATAA
>CM018893.1:10354606-10357106 GCA_009663005.1 Actinidia chinensis
CATCTCTATATAGTTATTTGAGAGAAGGTTCTTACTCCTTAATTTTATTTTTTGACCTATGAAAATGAGGTTTGTAACACTTTAAACTTACACTTGTACTGGGGAAGGTGATGCGTTTTGGACTCGTTAGGTATGGAGTTGGGACTTTGAAAGCATTATTGAGGAGGTTATGGTTATTTTGGAAATGTTTTTTTTGATGTCGATAAAGAAACATTGAGGGCGTGAATGCCACGTGATCAGCCATGCAATCTCATTTCACTAAGGCCTTTCTAACTAACTCAGTTTAGAAATTTACTAATATCATTCAACATATATTGCTTGAATGAAATACATGCGAAAACATCCAAATAAAATCAAAACTGACATGTCACTACATTCAAACTGAATACAAATATATACATCTATGTCATGATTTTGATACACAAAAACCAACACGGATAGCCACAAACCGGGCCACAACGTCGACAAAATATGTATCAGTTTTAACTATACAGTTCTACACTATACAGACTCAAAACATAAAGTTCATCGACTATCAACAGTACCAAACTATCAAAAAAACTAAACACGCTAGGGCACTTGCCACTACATTTTCATATTGAAAAATGAGTTACGTCGACACGTTTTACCCACTAGACTAGCGTAAGTCAGGTTATCTAAATATATTTGACCATAAAAAATATATGGAAAATCAGGTTTATTTAAAAACAATAAATGAACTACTTTTGTTCATTCATGGCTCAAACTAAAGTCCAAACCCTGACTATCAGTAAGATAAAATATACAATCAATCCCTTCACGGGACGGCTCAAATACGACAAAATTACGTCCAAGTTTTAATTTATGTACGATTGATAATTGAAGACCACACCTAACCGTTCAATAACACAAGAATATAGACGCGCCCTTACTTTTGGTATAAAGTCATTCCAACAATCTCTGGTCATGATCTCCTTATTACATCAACCACGTATATTCTCTCTCTAGTGCACGGGTATCGTATGAATTATGTGTCGACGTAAAACTTACTTTTCACAAATATTTTTTCATAATTCGTCGTTAACAAAATAAAGCATACTTTACATAAAAAATATCAAATTTTAAACCAAGTCTGCTTTAATTTATTAAAACATTAAAAATATGTTATTTTATGCTATAAATACATAATAAGACTCACCGCATGTATGCCCAAATCTTTCTATACATCAAGAGCTAACGTTTTGAAATTCGGGTCTAAGTTTAATATTCGAATCGTTAGATTTTAACGGTCTCGTGGCTATGAATATACTAAATTTCATAATTTTTTAATTTAGAAAATATTTTAAAATTTGTAATTTCGAAAAAAATTTCTACAGAATTTTCTATATTTAATTTTTAGAAATAACAATTTAGTTTATAATATTTATAAAATTCTTTAGAGTTAATTTGACTCCAAAATTTTTACATAATATACTATATACATATATGTATTTACAATAAATATATGATGCATTTTTAAGCTTTATAACTATTTTTACAAAGTCGTGAAACATTGCAGTTTCTACACAAATATCTTGCTGACAACAGGTCGGTTATAAATTATTTTAAGTATTAAATATATTTTATAAATTTGTTAAATTAAATATGTAATAACTAGACATATAAATTTATAACATATAAATTTTAAATATTTCTAACAGTATATAACTATTTTTAAAATTTCGTAACATTTTTGTTCAAACTAATTTGTTACAGTTTCAGAATTCGTATTGAATGTCAATTGTGGACCATTTAAAATCTGAATTTGAAATATAGTTCTAAATAAAATTTATAGATAATTTTAATATATTTTAAACGCCTTTTAAATGGAGTAATTCGGACTTCATATGAGAAAGTTATGATTAAAATACAATGGTTGTTCTGTGATAAAATAGAACTTTGACTTATTCTATTTTTAAATTTTAAAAATACGTATAAATATGATAATTTTGAGGTATTTAGAGGGTTAAATTGTACTATATATGATTTTGGATAATAAAGCTTAAAAAAATAAAGAAGAGAAAATTTAGTATTTAAAAAAATAATATGGTTTATCGCTATTTTTTTCTTTCTTTTCCTCCTCTCTTTTCCCTTTTCTTTCTTTTTCTCTCTTTCTATGTCTCTGTTTTCGTGTGGAGATGGGATATGGGAGATGGGAGCTGTGTAAACTTTTATAATTTAAGGTTTTGACTTGTTAGGCACATGACCCACATGCACCACACATGCACACACCCACGGGTCCCACTCTCCCTCTTTTATGAAGCACACACATGCACAGCTCTCATGCGCCCACTCTCTTCACATGTGTGGTGACACTGGTCACGCAGTTCTCTTATGTACGTTACTGTATGTCCACAACGGTCGTCACTATATGTGTTAGTTTGACACCTAATTTGGGTCAGTAATAAATATATGTATTAGAAATTAAATAAAATTAAACTCGGTTATTAATTTTAATACTCGTTTTTGCGGTTTGGGGTAT
>CM018893.1:11004606-11007623 GCA_009663005.1 Actinidia chinensis
CCATGTGTGAGGGTGTTTGTTTATGTTAAAATAGTCTAATTATTCATAATTGTAATTTTTATTATAAGTTTTTGTGGTAACGAAATATTACGATACTTTGTTATTCAATATCTTTATATTTTCATTGGTTACTTAGGTTAGAATTATATTTTTCAAGTTAAGCATGAAATTGATTCTCACTGCAAAATTTGCATTATTGAAAGAATATGAACATTTCATATTTGAAAAAAAATTTAAATTCTATAATTTTGTGTGTAGAATGCCTGAGAAAATCAGGTATGATTACTTGAAACTAGCCAGAATCATAAAATGGAAAAATGTGAGTCATTTCCTAGAATTATTAATCTATAGCATCCCTTTTTCGGATTAAACTAGAATGTGTAGTTACCATGGGTTGAGATCAAATTATAACTAAATTTGAAAAGTAATTCCAACTTGAAAAGAACTAATTAGGAAATACTTTCCTATTCCAAAACGTGTTGTATTTAAATTTGAAAAGTAATCCCAACTTAGAAAGAACTAATTAGGAAATACTTTCCTATTCCCAAACGTGTTGTATTTAAATTTGAAAAGTAATCCCAACGTGGAAAGAACTAATTAGAAAATACTTTCTTATTCCAAAACGTATTGTATTTAAATTTGAAAAAGTAATCCCAACTTAGAAAGATCTAATTAGGAAATACTTTCCTATTCCAAAACGTGTTGTATTTAAATTTGAAAAAGTAATCCCACTTAGAAAGAACTAATTAGGAAATACTTTCCTATTCCAAAACGTATTGTATTTAAATTTGAAAAGTAATCTCAACGTGGAAAGAACTAATTAGAAAATATTTTCTTGTTCCAAACGTGCCGTATTTAGATTTAAGCGCAAATACACTCCCCCGACAGTGGTTTGGGTCACGATTACCCACAATTTGAAGATGTCGGCGAAAAAATCCGAAACTTCAGCAAGGAGGGACCTAATTACAGGAAGGCCCTTCAATCACAAGTCAATTTTCCACAATCCATGGCAAAGAACTTGTCCTTATAGTGACTACAAACAACACCGGGATCGACATATAATCCTGTAGCAAGAATCAAAAGATTCAAAACAGACGAGTTTTACTTGACGGCGGCCACGTTGTTATTGGACATGAAAAGTCAATGTGTCAAATCATCAACTACAGGGCACTACTTCTCCATCGAGTTACGGAAACATTACAGCAATTTCACAAGAATTAGGTCCTTCAAAACTTGGAAGACACCTCCTTCAGCCCGTAGACATGCTTGAATTGTAGTTGGTTTATTCACTGCTTTCCGTAACTCCTGCTGTTCTCCATTTGATGAGAACGGAAGGATAATACCTTAAGTTGGGAAGCACGGGCGTTATTCATTTGAAACTTGTACAATCTCCCACTGAATTACAAAAGAAGAGGAACCTATAAGGCTAAAACAAATCATAACTAAATAAAATATGCAAGCTTGGTACATAAATTTCAATATGAATCAATAACACACAAATTGTTGAAAAGGGTTGACAAATTCTTCATGTACTGAATTTTGCCGCAATTACATAACAAGGTCCCTGATGCATATCGGGTATTTCGAGACCAAGAGATCTATAACATGAGGGAAGTCCGTAGTTACTTGTCATTAAATTACATAAAACATATGGCATACTTATTCATGTTGGAAGTATAAAAGAGGACCCTTATTAAAGCTACCATGAGTCTCTAATATGAGCCTTTCCATAACCAAAAAAAAAATACCTATACAGATACACACAAGTAAAGAACCTAGAGATGGCTTCCAATCCCCAACGGAAGGTACCACAATCCCCACAAAATTAGGACAACTTTTCAACTACTGAAGCAAGCGCAGGGGTCTTGACCCTAACCTTTGTTCTAATGGAACAATGTTATTCTTTCATTTATTGCCGCAGTGTCTAATTGATATTTTACTAATTTGACAGGGATGCTGGACTAGGATTCTTGATGCTTAACCTAATGTTAAAGGTACCAGATTGCAAATGAGATCATACATAGAAGTCAGTCTGTCATATAATGTGGAGCAAACACGCGAGACACACACAAAATGTTTGGACCCAACATTTTAAAGAAATATTTTTTCTACCATTTCAACCTTGTCAATGAAACCATTAAATCAACAGTTATTTGCAGGACCAGAAGTTATTTGAAAATCTTACTCGTCAAAGAATCTTCCATTATGTATTGCTATTTCCTTATTTAGCATCCAAAGTATTCGTATCTAGGGCATTATATCCAATGTCATTGTTATTTTACTCTCTCTCTCTTTGTGCGCTCGCGTCTGTGTGTACATACCAATACAATATATATTTTTCTTCTGTTGCCTATGTTGCATGCAATCAAGTGAGTGTCCTGTTTATTTAATTCTTATTCCAATAACATGTGGACCTGGCAAATAAGGCAAATAGTGTTTACAACTTGCAATAAGCATTTCATTTATAGCATGAGAGTTGTATGAATACATGCTAAATATGCTTGTTAGATGAATTTATAACATGTTGCTACTCAAGGGCAACTATAATACCCCGAACCCGTAATTCTCTTTAATCATATAAATTAGGGTAGTACGTTAGCAAATGTAAGTTTTTGTAATGTTAGTGACCATAGTAAGTAAATTAGAGTTAGAACTTTTCAAAACCTTAGATTTAAGTTTCTGTCAGTTTTCTTCTTAGTGTTCGAACATTAGGATGGGCGTTCGAACGCGAAAGCCAAAATCCTTCTTAGCGTTCGAACGCTAATGTGGGAGTCCGAACGCTACCGCCTATAACCAATTTCACATTCTCTGTGCGTCCGAACGCTAAGTTCGAACGCTAGAGCCAATTTTATTTTTAGCGTTCGAACGGTAACAGTGTAAAAAGAAAAAAGAAAAGAGGAACAAAATGATTAAGTTTGGGGGAAACTTATACACACTTACCCTTCACAACATACACACAATTCGAAGAGAGAGAAAGAAGAAAGGAAAGAAAGGAAGAAGAGAAGGAGGAGGAAGGA
>CM018893.1:11007723-11017723 GCA_009663005.1 Actinidia chinensis
TTCAAACTCTTTATAGATTATTTCCACTAAGATTTCTAAGACTTGAAAAGACTTTTTTTAAACATGTTAATCTTAAGAACATCTTTCATCTCTTTCGAGATTGAAATCAATCCTTTTTGATTTATTTATAGAAGATTTTCAATCAACATCACTTCTCCATTTATCTAAGTCTTCTTCAAATCACCCGAGTGCTCCAAAACTTGTGATTATCTTCCATCCTTTCATCATCTTCAAATCTTCCAAGAACGCTCTATGTTTTTGAATGGATCTCTTCTTCTTCATTTCTTGCACGACATCTATAAATTCTTTAATTCTCATTAAGAGGTTGTATGAGAAAATTTTTTCATTGATCCCTATTATACTTATCAACCTTTAACAATGTTTGATAAGTTCTCATACACAAGATCTTCATGTCTTAATATATGAAAAGTTTCAATTCATGATCCTACGAAGATAATACATAATATGATCTGCATACTAAGTATAATCATTAGATCTCTAATAAAATTTTGTTTATCATCAAAATTAAGGTATGGAGTTAACAATCTCCTCGTTTTGAGAACGACAACTTTATATTCATATGAACATAAACTCAAAATCTAATGATTCTGCAAGTGCTATCAAAATTTAGATCTCATACTAGTATTCGCCGCTTTTCCTTTGTATGAAACACTTTTCATTGTTTTCAAGATTATGCAATAATCATTCATAGAACCTACCCAAATTGCTAATTTCTTCCCCTTTTTGGTTACCTATCAAAAAGAGTGTTTTTATCGTAGATTAAAAAGAGTTTAAGTCGTAATAAGACATGAAAATTGCTCCTAATCAGATTCTGAAAGTTGCTCCCCCTTCCTTTTGTACTCAGTGCATCACACTTTCTAGGTTTAGAGCACACATGGAAAGAGCTAGCAACCTTTGCTCCCACCTGTTCCTCATGGCAATGTATTATCCGCATATTGTTCCCATTTGCTCTTAAAATAAGATATACCAATAAAATTCAATACAAATCATACATAAGTGTGCTCAAAGTTCAAATACTTTTCTTTCTCCCTTATAAGTTCATGCTTTCTCCTCTCTTTTTCATCATTTTTCTTTTTGTATCATATTTAAATCAATAAATTCTTTCCCTTTTTTTGTCAATTCATCAAAAAGAATCATGTAAACAAAAATATTAACATATAGAGTGTTGTTATAATCACACCAATAAAATAAAGTCATCAAAACATCCAAATATAGACTATCATGTGTAAACTTCATAATAAGATTATATCTCATTTAAAATCAAAAAATTTAAATGCTAGAAAATCATACAAATGAAGAATTTAGGAATTAAAAATTGGATCAAGAACGTATTGTCTTGAAAGATCATGGATGTTTTTAGATAGTGAGGCTAGAAAAGTTTAAGTGGAGAATATGGGTTTAATCTTCATAGGTGGCATTATCATCATGTATACTTCTCACGATTAGGATGAATTGTTTTCTTCTCAGGGAATTCTAATTGAGTCCTTTTAAAGTGTGTCCACGATCTTTGTTGTTCCTCCTCATCACTTTGGTTTGTATTATCATATGTAAGTGTAGATTCCATTATCCAGTGTGATATTCAATTGAATGAACATTTTCTCTTGTTAGTCTTTATCTTCGTTCATCTTTCCTTTTTCAGATTCTTTTCCTTTTCAAGATTCTTCTCTAAAAGTTGGATCATTTTCAAAATAAGAAGAGTCTGTGTCATCTTCCCAATAACTCTGTTATTAGATACAATTCTTATAAGGGATAGATCTTTGATTGAAAAACATTCTGATTTTCCTCTCAGCTTCCAGCATATTCTTGCCACACAGAACATTCTTCAAGAACTTAAAGATCTTGTCAAGATGCCTTTCATGGTGTAAGCAAGTTATTTCTCTATTTTATCCATATAGATTAATCTGTATGTTGCCCACAGTAAATTTGATTTTAAATAAAATGAGACCCAACTTTTTTTGCATTTCTTTTTTCAAATAGTAGAAATTTTTTTTAGGCCAATCATTTTCTTCTCACTAACTTTTCTTTTCTTTTATCTTCTTCTTCTTCTGCTTCAATATCTCATCATTCCCTTCTTCAAAACTTTTCTCCTTGACCTCTTATTTCTTTGTGAAGGGTTTGGGTATATAATGTTGATTTGAAAATTTTTGACTGAATAGAATAAGATGTAAAAATCCATTCTTTGATATTTGGGAAATGCAACTGATGAAGTTGGCAATATGAACACCATTGAAATGATTCCAGAATTAGAAATTATACACCAATTATTATGATATTGCAAGGTGGTTGACACTTAATTATATTGGTTTTAACACATGAACATCATGAGTTAGCAACAAAAAAATTTTTCAGAGATCTGTTTTCACTTTAAAACAGTAAGTGTCAACTCCTTGATAAAAAGTGTTAACTCATGTACTCATAAACTGCAATTATATACTTTCTGAACTGATTGAAATTTGAATTAGAAGAAGATGGGCATTTACACACAAATAATTGAACATACATAACATATATACATCATCAAAACAACAAGGATTACACTCCTACAAACCATAATGTAAGATCATTTAAGATTACCGACATCATCATATACTACCAAACATAATATCTAATCTACGTGCAGTTAGTAAAAGATTCAATCATACTTCTATACATTCGATTATCAAGAGGAGTACCATCACCATCTATTTGGTGATATGGGCCATAGAATTACTTCATAGTTTTGAGTAGCTCATATCAAATCAATCTATACTTTCAAACAGCCACTGACAAGTACCAACTTTAATTCTTTGTGTTGGGGATTGTAGGAGCATCTAATCAAGACAATTCAAGTTTTTATTCTTTGATAACATTGAGATCATCCCGTGTCCGTTTTTTTGGCATTAAAAATATTTAATCTGAGATTTTTCTAAAAGGTGCATAAAAATTGCTTTTGACAACCTTTTCCTCTTGAAAGAATTAAATCCAAGCCCGATTTATCAAGAGAACATTTTGCTTTCTAAGAATATATCCCAAAAATATTTTTTTTCAGCACATTTGAACGAGAATTTTCTAAGTCCTTTATCCTTTTCTTTGAAACAGATTTTTCTTTTCAAAACCTCATTGGTATTTTGTAATTCTCATTTTTGAAAATATTTATAATAGAAGCAATCATCTTTTGAAAGACTATTCTTTAAAACCAGATTTCTTAAATTCAATGAGCAACTCATCAAAAGCATCTTGTAATTCATTAAAAGTAAAAATCAGAAAATTTGTTAGGTCTTTTTCCTTTTTTCTTTTCTTCCTCCTTATGAGTTTGGCTACTTTTTGATTTTCAGATTCCTCATCTGAACTGGAGTCTCAATTTCACTCCGGCAGTTGTAGCTGACTTTTTTGCTCATTTGCCTTCTTCCATCTCTCTCCAACGTCGTGGACATTCAGATTTGACATGTCTAGGATTTTTGCATTCAAAGCAAATGTGGAATGAATCAGTCGTTTTGTATCTTCTTTGCCTCTTCTTTTCTTTCTCTATTGCCATTTCCTTTTCCTTCTTCATAAGTCTTTTTAATTTCTGTAATCAAGACGTTTGTCATCTCTAAAGTATTGTTTTCCAAAGTCTGACCCTCTCTTTTTCTCAGCTTCTCATGTCAAAGTTTGCCATTTAACCACTCATAAGTTTGAGAGATCGCAAGGTAATTCCTCAAGTGGCAAAGTGTTGAGATCCTTTGTTTTCTTTCTTGAATTACTGTCACTTTTTCTTCCTTAAGTTAGTAAAATTCTGAGAATCTTTCTCACTTGTTTCCCTATTAGTGTAACACTTTTCAAAAGATGTTAATCCATTATACCATCAGTCGAATGCGTGTAAACATTTTAGAATGATTCTCCATATCACATTTTAAACATTTCATAATTGTGAACGAGAATATTTATCTTAGATTGTTACGACGCCCCGAAACCCGTCCTAAATGCGGATCGTTGGCACGTGATGGCCGGCGGCTGGCCTGCCCAGGCCTACTTACTTCATTTTCGGTTAATCACCTGTGGCATATTCATTTTCATGGTATAAATTTTCTTCACGAAAACGTCATAATTACTAAAAATAACCAGTAGATGTGCTCACCGGGGGAATACACGAGAGCCGTGCTAGTTGTTAATAACTTATTAACATACATTCCATACTACCTTTAAACTGCTACTATAAGCTATATTATTGCAGCATAACACTCTACATATATTATATACCGACATAGGGTCTAGCCCTTACAAATTCATAAACAAGCCCTTTGGGCCACACAATTATAATCTGCGCATCCAACTTCTTCTATGGACCCCTCGGATTGACTTCCTGTAAATGGTTTTTTTGAAACATAACTAATTGCTTAGTAAATAACATAATGCCATGAACATAAAATACTATGGATTAGCGTACTCGTATCATGACATATCTTAGATATCTTTTTGAAATCATTCTAAACTTTTAAAGTGTAATTGGCTATATAAAGGTTAAACGTTGATTTATCATGTAAACATAATATGTCTTTCAATTTAGCTTATAATTACGTAATCATACACCTACTTTCATATACTATAATCAATAACGTAGCTTGAAAATCATTTTTAACTGAAATCTTTTTTTGAACTTGAATTTTTCATTCTACAAGTCCTATAAGCTGTAAATCCTGAGTAACTGTAGTACTTCATAGCTATAAATCTATAATATCTATACATAAAAAGGTGTAACAATTCGTCTCTGGACCCTTTCGATCACAACTCTGGGTAACCTTCCGGTCAGCAACTCTGGTACCTCTTTTAGGCACACCTCTGGTCATCTTATCTTTTCAGGAACAGAACTCTGTACCTATATAGTATCACGCTCAGGGCTCTGTAGGCTTGGAACGTCCTCCTCCCATTCCTAAGACAGTTTATTTTACGTCCCCTATCATAGCGACATCGGCTGGATTAAATATTGGATTGCCACGAGAAGACCCCCGAGTGTCATTATACTTTAAACTACCTTTGCTTCTCATTTTAAATATTTGGGTTATACATTGAACATACTTTTCTATACTTTGAAATTGCATCATTCTTCTCTTCCATACAAAGCCTTCATCCATGGTTTTTTCGATTCCCTGATACTGTCATTCGTGTTTTCTTACAAGACTGGCTTCTATGCATGAACATATACATGTATGCATTAAAATATGGAAACATTTCATGCATATAATTGATTGAAAACATTTGAAAATACACTAATTTTTTCATGGCATCCCCCCCCCCCCCAAATGTTCTCACCTGGATTCTTTTGGCTAGGCTCAACAATCGCATTCCTACCATAGGGACAATTTATCAATAACTATGACTAGCATCCTTTGAATAAAAATTAAGCATTTCATTTGCTCTCTATTCTACTACCCAAGCATATCGATTTATGCTCTTTCTCTTTTCTGCACTAGTATAACTCTAAGATGGTGTAAAACATATTCCATTCTCATTAAGCCTTAGGATCCCATTCGACACTACAATGAAAAACTTTGAACTTGAACACGTCAAACTCTTCCCATGCTTCGAACAACAAACGTTCGCACCCCAGTAACGACCGTTCGAACTCTTACTGCGAACTCCGAAATTCCAAACAATCTTCTCCAAACTCTTTTCATTTCTTCCAGGCTTTCCTAGGGTTCAAAGACCACCCAAACAATCACAATAACTCAAAACTAATCCTAAAAGAACAACTTTTAACATTGTAAATTCCAGTGAAATTTCCAAAACCCACATTTTCATATTGTTGGGATTTTCTATCCCACTCTCATTCTTTTCATATGAGCTTCAACTTTAGGAATTGATCAATTGGGACTCAAAGAGTACTCCAACACAAATCTAAACTCTCTCAAGACATTTAATTAAGGCAAAACCCAAAAATCCTTGAAACTATACATACACATATACATATAATATATACAAGTTTAAAATGTATTGCTTCTTTTAGCTTGAATGAAACTTTCCCAATGGTCTTCTTATGCTGGATTTTTGAGTTTTCAAGCTCTCTTCCTCCTTTTTATTTCTCCTCTTCTTCTCTCTCTCTCTCTATACTAAATGTGTTGTGTGTGAAAATGTTTGGTGTGGAAATGTTTAGGATTAAAAACACATGGGAATTTATCCCATGTTGCCCACCACCAACTACTACTAGTTGGCAATTTGTGGCTTTTCCATTGGCCACCTCGTCATTTTGATTCTAAATTGAATATTACAAATTGGACCCAGAAAAATTCAATTAACATTGAGGCATACACTACAAGAAATTTGACCTTTGGTGACGATTAATTCGTCTCAATCACATGTCTTCCCTCACAAATAGTATTGGTGACAAACGGTGACGAAATTGTTTCCTCACCAAAGGTCGTCACAAAAAGTCACCTCTTTGAACAAAATTTTTATTTCGTCACTTATATGATTGTTTTTGTGACCAAAATTTTATTTCGTCACCGATGGTAAATGTTTTTATGACGAATATTTTGTCACCATTTTAACACATTTTTTTTTTGGTGCACCACTTATTCGTTTCGTCACAAATAGTTCTAAAAAATGTTGACATAAATAACATAAGGTGAGGAAAAATTTTCGTCAGCACATAGTGGCTATTTTTTTATTATAAATTTATATTTCGTCACTATAGGGGATTGTTTGTGATGAAATATTTCATCACTATTTTCAACATATTTTTGTCCACCAATGATCCATCTCGTCACCAAAATTGTTTAAAAAATAATCATGTAAACACCATTTAATGAGAAAAAACGTTCATCAAACACAAAATTTTAAGTTAAAATTGGATAAAAAATACTAAATGTGATAAAAAAAAAAAAAAAAAGAATTTTTTTTGTCAACTATAATTTCAAATTAATCTCATCGGTGAGAAAAATTTGGTCCCCCAAAGATTATTTTGTGAAAACTTCTTCGATGATAAAAAATTTTGCTCACCTCAAATATATTTATAAAAGTATAAATGACAAAAAAAATTATCCCTAATACTCCATTAAGAATATAATGTATTGCTCCATTTTTTAGATCTAACAAATCTAAATTAATATACCGACACTAAATTTGACCATAATACACTACAAGCATTTTATAAATTAATATACTTCGTTTCCCAATGACAAAAGTAAGCAAACTAGATCATATAATGGTCATCATATATCTTCTTATCCTATATGCAATCATCAAAAGAAGAGAGTATTGCAACATTACTGAAAACCCAAAAAGAACGAATATTTGAAGCTTGATCGTCAAAAAGAACAAGTTCGCCAAAAAGAGTTTTCGTAGAATAGCACTCATGTTATCATCCTACTGCAACCTTCTCATATACATCTGCAAACATAAAAAAATCCAAAGTGAATCTCTTCTCACCCAATAATTTGCTAAATTTCGAGTAGTCATCTACACTTTTATATGAAAATTTCATGAATTTTATGCTTGTAAATATAAAAAGCATAAAGTACTAACCTGCAAGTCTTTTAAACCGGTGTATCCTTGGCGTTTTAAGATCTCCATAACAACTAGCCCGTTTCTCCCCTGTTCCTCTTTTGCCACTCAACTAGTTTCTTGTAGTCTTATTATTTGCTGCTTCAATTCGCTTTCGTCTTTCACCGAATTTTATCAACTTGCTCCTGAATTGGGTTAGCTTGCTCTGATTTGGGTCAGCTTTGCTCTTGCACTTTTTGCTCGCAGCTGTGTGACATACTTAATGTTGTCCCCATTTCCAACCATGCTCCTACTATGAGGAGGAGACTCATGCCAAGTCCCGTCACTAGCCTGACCTCGCCCAATACTTTGATATAGACAAAACTCCTCGTTTATCGGAATTGCAACCATCTGGCGAATTTTTGTGCAACTCTATTTGTTCGATCTTAATCCTGTCATGTTAAAATAAATGAAAAAATTTAAGTTGTGACAGTGTAATAGATGCAATTCTTAATAACTTGGTAAACCCAACTTAAAAAAAAAAGTAAAAAAAAAAAATTTTTGAGTACACGTACATGGATAGACCTCGGATTCTGGGTGATCCACTATTTGTTCTTATTAAAGTGGTAGTTTGTATAACTTGCTAACACGCTGAACGACACCCAAACTTTCCTGCATCTAACAGATGTTTTCCTCATTAATGAGGTCAATTAAGCATGTTTCATAGTGTAATAAAAATCAAAAATATATCTGGAAAACCATCACCGCGTGGCAACCCAACAGGCATGACATTGTCCACTCTGTGTTTACATCGGTGTTTTGCCTTACAGTAGTCCTATTTTGGGAGCAAAAAAAATCATATATCGATGAATATATTTCTAGGATTAGCAAAGCCTAAAGCAAAAATATAACAGGCGATGAAAATGCAAAAGGAATGGTAGACAAGCAAACACCTATTTTTTTGTTTTTGTTTTGGAATCGCAGCCTGCAAATAGTATAAACAACCATAAAATAACACATTAAGTCAATTAATTTTTAAAGAGAGAAACTGGGAGATCACATGTGAAGTACGCAATCAGCAAAACCAATAGTAATTGTTTCAAGGCCACTTCTAGACTTCTTTTTAGAATGAGATATAATTAATAGTCCCCAAACACAAAATACAGTTATCTAATAAAATGGTAAAGATAGAAGAAAGGAGTACAAAACATAAACATCCAACACCAACCTACACACTGTATAAAAAAAACAATTCATCATGGTCCCATAGATTTTTTACCAGTAGTGATATAATCATTTGTTGTTAGCTATTAGATGGAAGTAGTTCAACGGTCTGCACGTTGAGTATGACCAAGTCCTGATGTTTTTCAGGTATAATCATTTTTTGATTATTTAGTGGTTACTTATAAAAAATTATGCACCACAGATTATAGGAAATGTTTTGTCTAGTTTCTTGTGATGTTCCCAGTAACAACCTGCTGCTCTTAGCTCATAATCTTACTCTGCTTTGGCAGCAGAATATGCGCTACGCTAGTCGACCTTGAACAAATGTATGTTTTTGTTTCAAGTCTTTGGTCGCACCCTGTTAGAGTTATAATGTAGACATATGCCAGAGACAAAGTTCGTACTAGTTATGTGATGAAATTTTTTTGCGTAATTGCGTCCTTTTCTTTATCAAACCATTGTTATCACACCATTTTTTTCGTTAAACTTTTGTGAGAAAAAAATTCGTCATCGATTCGTTTTTAAGTATTTAGTGGCAAGAAGATAGCATTTTTCTCAAACAAAACATGACTACATTGGGTGACAAAATAACTTTCTCATCCAAACAAATTACCTTTTGTGAGAAGCAATTTTGTCACCTATTATTTTTTAAATAATTGTGGTGATGAAATACGTTTCCCACGCAATCACCTTATTTTGTGAGGCACAATTGTTTGTCACTTATTGGTTTTAAGGTTTGGAGGGAAAATATTAGTGACGGAAAAATAAATAAGTCCTAACCAAACTTTTTTTGTCCCATTAGTAGTGACAAAAATTTATATTTTTTCTCACTAATGAACATCTAGGGCGACAAAAAAAAACATTATCACCTTTAAATGTTTGTTCTCTTGTAATTAATGACGAAATAAATTTTTCTCACAAAATATGGCATATTGGGGGGTGACAACTTATACCTTCGTCACGGGTATTCGTCACTGATTCACATTTTGTTGTAGTGTGAAGGAGATTAAAGAAAATAATGGTTCGGGGTGGCGGGGATTACATAAGATTCTTTAACTTGATTTGTACCTTCATAGGTCACTTCCAACTTATCCTAAATCTCTTTTTCAGTTTCACATGTATGAGATTCTATTGAATTCCTGATAAAGTTTGAAATTCTTAAAATATGCAAATGCAAGCAACATTCTAATGGCCTCTAATCTAGTTACTGCAGTATATGGTCATCAAAATCAATGTCTTTCTCTTAGCTATACCCTTGAGCAATAAGACTTGCCTTGTTCCTCACAACAATTCTGGATTCATTCATCTTATTTTTAAA
>CM018893.1:11162723-11165223 GCA_009663005.1 Actinidia chinensis
TTAAGCTAGTAATGGGCTGGACCCAATAATCTTTCCCTTTAGCCCACTGGAAGGTAATTCGATATCTTCAAGTTATCCATCCTGACAACTTCTAGTACAGCTCTCCTATAAGATCTACAAGATAGCATCTAAAATACCTTGCCCTTATCAATGGGCTACTCCACTTTTCACATAATTTATGCACCTCTATACCGAAGTGCCTACACCTTCTTACCGAGGTGATCCATAAAGTACATCACTTTGTGAGTTGTTGTGACTCCATCTCTCATCCCTTATGTGTACAACTGGAGAGATCATCATCACTAATTAAATTGAGAGTGAAAAAGACTTGTTTCTGCATCGTCGCACTCGTTGTTTTACAACTTCTCAAAATCGACTTTGTCTCTTTCTTCTAAACTTCTAACTAGATCCTGCACTGGTTGCATCACTCGTGTCTGGCTAGATTTTCGCACATTTCTCAAAGTATCTCTTTGCGCTCCTTACCACTCTGGATCCTCCAAGGATTCCTACGCTTACTTTGCGTGCCTTTTTGCAGTTGTTACTTTCCTTATCCATTCTTCTTACTAGTACTACTGGACTCATGTCTAACAATAATTCCCCCTATTTGAACACTACTCTCTAGTCGATATAGCCCTCTAGTCTTCATTTCCAGCAACATTTCCTTGTTTTCCTTAAAAACTCTCAAAATTCTTCCACTAGTTACAAAGCTGCAACCCTTCGAATATAGCATCCCAATGGAAATAAATTTTTTTCGTAGACTAGAAACATGCCTTACCTCGGTCTATGTCAGGGGCCTCTAGTCTGCCATGCAGAACCGGACTATTCCTTTGCCAACAACTCTATTCGTCATATTATTCACTATTCATACAAGTCCCTCGCATGCTGCATATGTAGAGAACATTTCTCTTTCCAATCTAACTTCCTATTTGCCAATGCTACTAGGAAAGTATCGCTGTTTGAATCTTTCATCACTGATGCTATCTCTGAAGACTAATTTTGTGCTTTATACTTTGGGTAATTTCTCTTGGTATATCCCTTCTAGTCGTAGTAAAAACATGTAAAAGTGCAACATCTTGATTGTGACCTTGGTCGTCCTCTGCCACCCCTTTGATGACCTCTTCCTTGACCACGACCTCTTTCCCTGCTTCCCTCTATACCTAGGGTCTGTGACTCATTCCGATCTGTCTTGCCCATCTCTTTCTTCTATGCCTCTTTATTGAATAAGGCATCGTTGACCATACTCATGTCAACTTCCCATTCGACGTTGAATTGCTAAGAGAAACCACTTATGTCTCTCAACTTTCTGGCAAGGAACTCAAAAGTAGTAGGGCTTGTGTCTCATCTTAAAATTGTAGGTCAACACTAGCTAATTGATTGGCCAAATTCTAGAACTCACTTGTATGTTCCGCCACTGACGTCCCACTTTGAAGCTTCAAATTCACTAGCCTTCTCATCAATAAGGCTTTGCTCCGAGATGTCTTCGCTTGGTACATTTCCTCTACCTTGTTTCACAACTCATAAGAACTCGTCTCTTGTGCTATATGATGGAAAACTTCGTATCTAATGTATTGTCTAATCAGTTCAATTATTTTTTTGGTTCATCTTCTTCCATTCCTTATCCTTCGTCGCTGCATGTTTGTCTCCCTTATTTTCCAATGGGTCGTATAAATCCTTGCAAAATAGGATATCCTTCATCCTTGATTTTCACAATGTGCAATTCGTGGCTGAAAGCATGATCATAGCCACCGAATTATTCTCTACCATCTTACTTCTCCCAAATAGAAGCAAAATATCTAAAAATCAACCTCGCAGATGAATTCAGAATGTTGAGAAACCTTAAAAAAGGCTAAACTATCAAAATTAGAAAGTTCTAGGATCAAATTGCAAATATCTAAAATTTTAGGAACTCTAAAGACCAATCTGTAATTATTAACTTTATAATTATCAAAAACTCTAGTGATTAAACTGTAATTATCAGAAATTCTAGATACCAAATTGTAATTATCAAAAACTTTAGGGATCTCAAATGCAATTATCTCCTTAGTGGCTCGGTCAATGGCTCGATCAATGGCGCGGCTCGCTGGCCCATGCGTGAGATTGAATCTTACGCGTGCTTCTTCAAACGGTGCGTGTGGACGCGGTTGGATGCTGGAACTTCGTCTCTAAGAGAGGAACACCGTGGTGCTATCAGAAATTAATTTCGAGCACTTTTGAAGAAATTCGAAACTCAACCTGTACTCTAATACCAATTGTTGTGCCCAAAACGAATCACCGATCAAATACACAAGACAATAAAGATTTACGTGGTATAGCCAATGATGCCTACATCCATAGAGAGAAATAAATACTCCACTAATCGAATGAGGAGATTACAAAAGGAGGAGATCCACTTTCTCAACTCACTTTCTCAGCCTCTCTCTCACAATCTTAGCCTATCTTGCCTATCCTCTCTTTTCTCTCTACTCTCAGCTAACCAAATAATATCTCATGCCCTAATTTT
>CM018893.1:11192703-11220203 GCA_009663005.1 Actinidia chinensis
CTCTTAATAGATAAATGTAATGACTGTTGTACCCCTTGTTTATCATAATAAGAAACATAGTTTGTTTTATGTTTGAATTTCTCATTTATGGCTGGTAGATTATGATATGTTAATTATAAATATTTGCACTAGATTACTTAACATAAACTATTTGTCTAAATTTAATATTGATGCTAATTTATAATGTTGAAACTTGTGGGGAGTCCAAACTAGCAAAGGTGACCTTGCAACCAATTAAAGGAGTACTAAACCTCTGGATTTAATCGCCAACAATTTTGTGATTTGAGATATGTTCAACACAATAGATTTTTACTTTATAACATTTATCGACTATTACACAAGATTTTGTTATGTTATTTTACTAAGGAGTAAGCATGAAGCCTTAGAAAATTTTCGTACCTTGATAAGAATCTAGTTTGCGAATCAACTTACACACAGATTAAAATTCTAAAAAGTGATAGGGTTTGTGAAAATGAAACAGCATTTCGTGAGTTCTCATAACATGGAATAATACATCATACAACAACACCTCTTTCAACCAAGCACAATGGTATTGTGGAATGAAAACTAGAATTTTAAAAGAAATGATGAATGTTTATTGATAAATTTGTGTTACCCCATAAATTTGTGGGGGAAGCATTTTTTCTCAAATTATATTCTCAACGGATCCTCCTACACCATAAAAACCCCTGTGAATGTGAAAATGAAGAATTCCTACCTATAAATGTTTATAGTGGTGTGGTTTTGGCTAAGGTAGCGATTCCTATTCCAGAAAATGAATATAGGACCTAGAACTATTAATTGTATATTGTTGGATATGCATACAATAAAGTGCTTTATCGTTTCTTGGTGCATAAGTCCGATATTCGGATGTCCCCATTTTGCTACTATCCTTGAATCTAAAAATGAATTGTTTTTTGAAGATGTGTTCCCTTATAAGTCCACCAAGAACAATTGTGTTCAAGAAACTTTGACTCTTATTGTAGTAACCGACCAGAAGAAGGAACATATTGCTTAACACCTAGACGCAGTAAAAGCTCTATAATATCTAAATCTTTTTTGGGTTTGGGATTTTTTACCTATTGTTAGAAATTAGCTCAAAGTTAAAAAAAGGCAATGTCCAATCCTGAAATCTCCTTATGGAAAGGGACGTCAATAGCCCGATTGATCTATCTTGAATCTTCATGGGAGTTAGTGGATTTCCCACCAGGTTGCAAACCTCTTGATATAAAAAGATCTCCAAAAAACTAAGATGCCTTGGATACCAAGGCTTGTCTGTTTAAATGTTATAGACAAATCGAATGGTGAATTATTTTGATACGTATCACCAGTAACGAGACTAATATTCCTTTAAATGCTAATTGGGGATATTGATGCATTTTACAATCTTGAACAATCAAATGAAGTTTAAAGCAATATTTTTAATGGTTGATTTAAATGAGAAATATTATAGAACAACCAAAAGGTTTGTGTTTCCCAAAAAGATATAAGGTGTGGTAAACCAGTTAAATCTTTATATGGAATGAGCAAGAACGCAAAATTAACATAGAATTTAACAGTATCATGATGTCAAATGGATTTTTAAAATCAATGAATGTGAAAAATTTGTTCATGTAAAGGACACGGAGAATAATGAATATTCCATTATTTTTAATTTTTAGGTAATGATATGCCAAATTATTGGTAGTAATATAAAATGATTAAAGCTTAACCAAGAAACTATTTGAACCGCCTGAGTTTGAACATAAAAGGGATATGGGAAAAAGTAGATGGGCCATATTAAGAATAAAATCTTTAAGATGTCCTGATGGATACGCCTTTGTTCTCAATCACATTTATTTTGGAGAAAAGTTTTAAAGAAATTCATTCAACAGGAATTGACAACCCATCTCGCAAGAACATATATTTATTGAAAGTATTCCACTTGGTCTAAGGTACATCGGGTGAAGGTGTATCACAATTGAGATTCTAATTCTTCTTTAGATAACTTGTGTAATCCGTTTAACTGAATCGACCCTAATTTGGAGGCCATTAATCTCAACCGTTCTACAAGCATGGACCCATTAAAAATAGAAACAAAGTCATGTTATCAATTGCCGCCCAATCAGAAATGCTAGATAAATAAAGCAACCTTCTTTTGTGTATGGTTTTCAAGAAAAGAAAATTCTAATTTATAGTTCAAAAAGGTCCCATCCAAGAGTAAAGGTCGTCGACCCGTTTTTTTTGTTGCAAGGAGAAATACTAATTAGTACTAACTTAATTAAAATAGGAATACAAAAAAATTAATATTACAAATAAAAATAGAAAGGCCCCATTAAGGATTTTTATGTTGACCTTAAATTCCCCCACAAAAGTATTGGCCAACTCTATTACTTAATCACATGATAGGGAGTGGGATAAGGTTTTAATTTCATCTTAAAAAAGGTTTTTAAAACAACTTAATTAAAAACTTTCATTTTTAAATAATGGACTAAGCTATAACATTCTTAAGGACTCGTTTGGCTGGCGGATAGGGAGGGATAAGTTTTTTTTAGAGGGGGAAATAAGTTTTAGAGGGGGATAACTTTTAAAAAAACTTTGTTTTGAAATACTTTTTTAAAATTGTTAATAAGGGTGGGGGAATAAGAATAGACAATATAGAGAGAGAAAAAAATTATAAAATATTTAAAATATTATCAAAATATATATTTTTATTCTCTATATATATAAAAAAAAGGGATTATTATACATTTGGTTTTTTTATGATATATATTTTTTTCTTATCCTCCACCCTTATTCCCCGGATAACCATTTTAGTTAGGGTCTAAAAAAACCACCCAAAAAATAAATCGAGCCTCTCTCACCTGCCCCTTTGGGGATAAATGTATCAGGGGCCATAAATTATGTCTATTATCCGTCAGCCCAAACGCCGGGGGAAAAAATTATCCCGAGGAAAAATTAATCCCCCTCCAAATCTGCCACTGGGGCAAATCATGCCATAAGGGGCCAAAGGTAAAAAAATGCAGAATGCCATTCCAGCTGTTTTACTGGGTTTTTGTGCAATACGACCATGACTGCTACAAATTCTTAAATTAATTAACTTTAGATGCATCAGTGTGTTTGTATTAACTTTCTAATGATTGATATATATATATAATCTGTATGCAAATCAAGTGTGTTGTAACTCTAATATTATTATATGGTTTAATATATATATATATTCACAATTTTGTCCAACGGGTTTTTTAACCAATTTGGACAAACATAATACCCAAAATTTTCCAAATCAATTCTATTCTCTATATTCAACCAACACATGCATCAAAAAATTCATTACAATGCACAACACATTTTACAATGAGTTGCACAACATCTGTTTTTTTTGCACTTTTTTTTGTTGCTCACACTCAACTCTCCTCCGCCTCTCTCCTCCCATGAAGTGTGAGACCAAATTCAGTGCCCAAGCAACTTTGTACTTGAGTCATCCTGTCATCTTTCGCAAAATTCGTCCTAACTTGTTTCTAATAGGACCCAATTTTGTCTTCCCGGAGCAGCAAGTTTGTCGTCGTATGAATCATCCCGCGCAATTTTTTGTGTGTATACATCATCGCAATTCGTTGTACGTAAATTGTTTTGTTTTTTTTTTTTTTTTTTTTTTGTTTTTTTTTATTTTTTTTTTTTTTTTTTTTTTTTTTTTTTGCTTTTATATGACAAACACTTTAAGCTGGCAAGAGTTGCAAGCCGTCAAAAAGCCACTCTTTATATTATACAATTCTAAAAGAGAGAGGACAATAATGGCAGAGGGGAGGAGGCAGTAGAGAAGAGAAACAAAATGACGACAACAAAAAGTCTCTCACCCAACTAAAAAGGAAGATTATCTATATCCATGCCATGGGCCCACTTACTTTTACATGTTTTTGACTGTGTCCACGTCCACAATCTAATTGCCCAATTTTTTTGTTGTGTTATTTCTCTTCTCAACCAAACTTGAATTATGATGTTCTTTCTCCACTGAGAAATTGCTTTGCTCTAAAGTCAAGGCCCAATCATCGAAAAATGCATCACACGGACAATAGAGCCTAAATAGTACTTTTGAGATAAGTTGATAATTTTTTTTAAAAAAACTAACCCCTTGTAAGATATCTCTAAGGCCTGTATTTGGGATCAAAGACTTACACCAGAGAATTTTTTTGAAAAATTAATAACAGAAAAAAAAAAAAAACAAATTTTTTTTTTTTTATTAGTCTGGGTCCTACCTCTGCCATTCAATTAAGTTTTTTTCCATTTCTTTATTTCCTTTCTCATTTATATCTATTTAGAAATGCAAACTATGAGGGGTTGAATAAATTTGCTAAGATTAATAATGAACCAATTAAAAATTCTAAAATTCTTATTAAATTTATACTAACAATCGCCTTCTTATCTAAACAATATTAAGTAATTTAAAGGAGAAATGAGAGAAAAGAGTTGGCAATGAGTTTATAGTGGTTTTAGCAAATCTCTTCATACATCCACTCTCCAAGTTTTTTTCTTTGAAAATTTTCAACACTATTGCGAGTGCTTGACAATACATACAACACTTTAACAATTCCACTAAAAAAAACACTTCTAATTCTCAAAAGAATCCTTCTCTTTGGAAATTTTAACACAGTCACTTGTATATGATCCTTTTTTCAAAGGGTGTATAGTTGAAGTAACTCCAAACTCACCAATTTCTAGAATTAATGATGATTATAAATAAAAATTTTTCTAATGCTACAGTGATCTTACCTCCTCTTTGATTTTTGACAAATCAAGCTCCACATAAATGATTAAAGGATTGAGTATTGAATACAAGTGTAGATCAAATTTATGATGTTATAATATGGGCAACTTTAATACATCTTTCCAACCAACCCAAGGAGGGAATTTATAAAGGCCAAAATTGAATAGAGTTTCATTGTATCATTAATACTTCTCTGATTTAAACCGCCATTCTAATTGAATCTCAGCCGTTTTGATCTTAATTTGACCGTGCCAGGATTCAAATGTTTCAATTTCGGTCGACACTCTTCGATCGAACTTCAAACTTCAATCAAGGTTGCACACATTTTTTTCCCATATAAACCAATTCTTTTTTTTGCTGAAACTTTGCTTACTTCAATCGTGGTTTGTAACTTTCGGTTGACCGAATGTTAACTTCAGTCGACATTATTCTACAGTTCAATAAGCACTTGTTTGTTCTTGATTTTAAGCTTTCATTTGACTTTTCAGCTGACCAAAATTTCAACTTTGGTCAAGACTTTGGTCGAGGTTTTCACACTGAATTTTCAGAAATGTGTGGTTGATTTCCTTCAATTCCACTTCGGTCGCTTGCCTTCTCATGAAGCTAAATTTGATGAATATTAACTATTAGCAATGCAGAAAAACTACTGTTAATTTGTAAGACGCAAAGTTTGGATACTAGTACCTAGACCAAATGATCACTCTATATAGGTATGTAAATGAAGTATTTGAAACAACTTGACGAATCCAGAATGGTTAGAATAAAGCTAAGTTTGTGCACAAAAATTAGTCAAGACAAGAAAGAATAGATTTTGATGAACATTTGCCCCCGTAGCTAGATTAAAGCCAACTTGCATTTGACATGCTAGATAATTTAAACTTTACATCAAATATGACGTAAAAGTGCATTCTTAAATGGATACTCACGGTAGGAGGTATATAGTTGCACAACATCCAAGATGTTTGAGAATCTATTCATGTACACAAATCTGTATTCCACACTTTGCAAAAGCACTCTAATGAATTAAACAGCACTCAGAGCTTGTATGAAAGCTTGCTAAGCAAATTTCTTAAATAAAAATAATTTTTTTTTTTCGATTAAAAATATATAATACCCTTTTTTATAAAGATCAAAAATAAGGGCATGCCTCATTTATGCAAAATATATGTAGACTAATCTCATATTTGATGCACTAATGAGATTATACGATGCAAGAAACTTGCTAAGTGGTATGCAAATGTATTCGAAAATGTATATGATCGGGGTCCAACCACGTCGATATTTGGTTACACTTGTTTACATTTTGTAAGCGCTAAACTTAGACAACACATTACTGAGCTGTCTATATGCGACATCGTATGCATAATCTGTTTTAGACTTCCTCTAGCATTGCACAAGTTCTCCCCTCATGCAATTGTTATTTTATTAGAGAACGTAATTGCATTTCATGAAATCTATTTTTTTAACCGCTTATTAATGTTTCTATTCTCTTGAAAATAAGATTTCATGTATTCCAAGTCAATGTACTATAGTTTTGCATAGAATTAATTACTTTGACTTGAAATCTTTATTTCTCAAGTTCAATTATGTATTTTATATTTTACTGGCATCTTTACACATTAAATTTAAAACAAATTGATAGGTTTTTGAACCTATCCATGCACTCACACATTACTTTGTTGGCTCTATATGCTAAGTATGCCTTATACAATTGTGAGTTGTGAGTTTGTTTTATTAACTTTTCTGATCTACATAATGCTAATTATACTATTAGAAGTAATTGAAGTGATTAAAAACAAAGTAAACTAAATTGCATATCTCACTTGATAATTTGTGATTTTGTGTTGTTCGATTATAGATCTTGAACTTGTTGTTTCGATTTTTTAACTTTAAATTTTTTTCAATTTTTTTTGTAGTTTTTGATTGCTTTCGAATGTGGATTGTTGTTGTTTTTTATTGTAATTCGATTGTGGAATATGTTTCAATCTTAATTTTACTTTGTTTTAAGGAGTTCCTGAATTTTTAGCTTTGATTACTGATATTTTTGGTTGTATTTTCCGATGTTCGGGGCTTATATGTTTGCTTATTCAAATCAATCTTAATTCTATAAGGTTCCATATATGGTTCTTTAATTAATTTTGAATTCGTTTATTCTTGATTTTGTGTTTTGATTGAGTTTTTTTTATGAATCTTGCCTATATGGTTGTCTTGTGATCATAATCTAATGTTTGGTAAGTAAGTTTTCAACTGATATCTCTTTTAGGACTTCAATATAACAACTATGAGAAATTTTACAGTGTTAGCATTAGTTTGCTATTTGGTTTATGGTTGTAGGCATGGAGAAATGTTGATTCGTCCTGTTTAAGCAAGTACAATCAATTTATTGATGGAATTAAGTTTTCGTATAGCTCAACATATGAATAGTTAGTATATAAATTGTGTTGTAACTGGACGAGTTTCATATGAATAGTTAATGTCCAAATATTGTGTTTTTGTAACTGAATGAGTTGAACCATATTTATTAATGATGTCGTACTCTGTTGATGTTTTTTGAACTGTGCACGTGATCCATCGATTTTTCAGTTGATATTGGAAAGCATACATGTTCTCTTTGTTTTATACAGAAGATGGGAATGATTTGAATTTAGATTGATCGCTAATATCATTGTGATTTTTTTGTTGATAATTGTATTCAAATAGGCAATATCTGCCAGTTCCCTCTTTGGTGGGAAACCTTAAATCATTTGTACTGCCTGATAGTATCTCTGCCTCCTTATCAAAGAGCCCATCAGGGAGGCCCTAGTGAGAAGAGAGTTCCTCAAGGATTGATAAAATTAGGCAAATGGATGTGGGAGGTGTGGAAAGAATGGTAATCTCCATAGGTTTAGTAGATTTGTTTTGGGTTTAGTTATGATTTGTTCTAAATTTTTCTTGTTTGAATCGGTCGATTGAATTTTAATTTTTTAGGTTGTCTATTGTACAATTAGAATCTTTAACTTAATGTTGGTTTGAGTTGTAATTGGATTTTTTTGAGGAAGTTGGATTTTCATTAGTGATATATTACATGAGATTTGAGTGAAGTTATACAATATTTACATACACAGAGTATAAATTATGAATTGTAATGTATATTTGACATTTCAATTTTAGTTACATATACATGTTTGGATTTTTCTTATCTCTATAAATTTCACATTGGCCTTGAGTATAGTTCATATCTTACATTTGGAATTTACTACTTGATTACATTAATCATCTTGTGAACATTGTGAGCGTAACATAGCTTTTCTTGAAACATAACTTTTTCATAAACGGAAACTTGCATACGTTGCAAAATCACACACAATGCTTTCATTCAAATCATGCTAACATATAAAGTGTGATCACTCGGTATAATAACATGGTGATCATAGTTGTCGGGTGGCTTTTTAGGCCTGAGATTCCTCAATTGTAGAGTGAAACTATTAATAACCCCCCACTTCAGTGTCACCGTTCGGGACGATTGTAGAGTGAAACTTTTTAACGTTCTCCACTCCCACCGGTTAGAACATTTAGGTTCAGTACCAGTCCACACCACGGAGACCCCGAGCGTCACTTGCATTTGTACTTTAGAACCTATTCCATTTTTCATGAAATAAAAACTTCATGGTATATTTCATTTCATATCACGTAACTAGCATATCATTACATTGAAAGCAATGGGGCATTTATATTGATAACATATCGGAATGCAGGTTGGAAATGTGAAAAATCATTGAATATACAATAATATGTATTGAACTTATTTTGAAATATGTAATTTTGTTGCATGGTATGCGTATCTGTTTACTCACCTGGAATTCTCTATGGCTAGGCTCAACTTCGTGGTTCCTACACTAGGGAACAATCATCAATACTTTCGACTTAAGTGTTGATCCTTTGCACTAAGTCAATTAAGAAATTTTACTATTGACTCTCTATTCTACCCAAGGCATATCCGTTAAAACTTTTTTTCTCTGCACTAGGATATCAAGATCGGGTTGCAGAACAAATGCGGGGTCCATTCCATCTATCAAGGTCCTCTCATGATCTTCGTTCACAACCGTATCAAACCCAAGGCATTCTGTATTTCGATTATGTCTGACGGTTCAAATATATGTCTGCGGGTTCATATCATCCGTAAACAATCTTTGAACCGTCATTGACATATCGCGTAAAGTACAAAAATTTCAGACACCGATGAGTATTCCAATGAGGTTAGGATCATAACATAATAACACTGTCGGAGAATGATCTCAATCAAAAATCAAACCAATCAACCAAAAACAGAAAAGAGTAAAAAATAAGACCGACCTTTAATTATACATAAATTATTACAGTTACACCATAACTTATCAATAAGCACATCTGCATATCTTCTACTGTACAGGCTACTTCGGAAAAATTGTAAATATGTCGAAAGACAGGCTCTTCTATGTTTACATACAAACTATACTTGCAAGAACTCACTCGAATAGATTCTAATCAAAAACTCTCATACTCCGTAAAATTTATCTTCAACTTGCTTGGAACCAACCATTAAATTTTAACCAACTTATACCAAAAACATCATAGAACATGCAAAACCGAATACCACCCTATTACACTCTACATTGTAAAAAATTTACAGAGCCGAGAGTCTAAACGTTACTTTTATACACTAAAATTAAAATCCCCCAAAACATTCCAATACCAAACTCAAAAAATATGGTAATCTTATTTGACTGTAGTGATTTTGACCGCAAGGCCATTAATTTTAAATGAAAATCACAGAATATGCAACAACTCCTATTCAAAAAATCACTGTAAAAATTTACAGAACCGAAAAACATTCAATCCACAAACTCAAATATACTATGGTAAATTAAAAGTTAAAACTCAATACAGTCCATCACAATCTCAACTCTAAATGTAAACAAAATATGAAAACTATCCATAGTTTTCACGTTCATGCGCATCTGTTGTTATTCACTAAGTTTTAACTTAACTTACGTTTTCGAAAACCTTGTTAGGAAGTCAATCCGAGTAAAGCCTTAAGGAAGAGATATGCTTGCAAAATCATAATTTTGTGACCAAGGAGCCTTATGTAGTTATACTACATAGACTAACCCCTACGTCATGTAAATTTATTGGCCATGTGATTTAATGTGTAATTAAGTAAGAGTTTGGCTTCCTTCTGCTGTAAAGTGTAAAAATAGGCACAACTCTGTATGTACGGTATGAAACGGGACACTTTAATATCTTAGCTAGATTAACGTTTTCTCGCAAAAAAAAAAATTATATCATTTGAATGAATATGCCACAGGTTTAAGGTAAGTTGGGCCTTTGGCGGGCAAAGCCGTCGGCCATCACGTGCCTCCTCACGTGCCCACGATCCGCCATTAGGCCCTGGTTACAGGCCTGTGACAGGCGGGTATTAGAGCACCAGGTTTATCTGTTAACGTACACTAACTATAAGTTTACACCATAAGATAGAGTCACGCCCCTCCCATCCTAGATGAAGTCTAAAGAACTGTCTAGCTGATGTATTTTATGTGCTATGCTATACTAAAATGAAATGTGCTCAGTGGCTATAGATACTGTCTGCCGCCGCATAAGAGCCGGGGCGTATGAGGGGAGCAGAGCCGAGATCGAGTTGCCGTGTAGAAGGATTTTAGAGGGGATTTTCTTGTTCAAGTGTGTCCATGATATTTACAATAATAATAACCATGTGTGCACCGTAAACCACCGGGCAATTCCCCCATGCTATGGAGCCGGAGGTGATGCCACGTACTAACAATTAAGCAATTCCAATTCCACAATTGAAGCCACCCGCCTGTTTATGGACCCACCCCAGACTCCCATGGCCCGCTGAGTCTTTGGCTCTTGGGATTAAGAGGGTATTTCGAAATCTTACCTTTCACCGAACAACGTGAAGAGTGGTTATGTGCCACATTCACTTTTGAAATGAGCTGTATTGATTTGGTGACAATTGAGAACCATTGGAGCCGTTGCTGGTTATGCCTAGATGTTGGTCAAATATTGCAACAATGAGAATATTTCCCAGGTCGATAGTGCCGAGATCAAAAAGTCCAAGGAATTTTTTCTTGAATTGAAGCAGGGGGACATGCAGTTAGTGGAATACAATACCAAGTTTTATTGAAACTATCTACGTTTATATACCCCTCATATGTGTCGACGGAATCTCGCAAGGCGAGAGGTTGAATACCTAGATTATAGTGAATATCAAGAAACAAAGTAGATTATATTGCGGCTTACCCTACCTCATTACAGGAGGTTTTCAATGCAACCCTAATTGCTGAGGGATCTTTTGAATGAGATATCCTCAATTCCGAGAAAATAGAAAGATGAAGTGATAGGAGGAAACATGGCGAGGATAAAGTTCAAAACTCTAAAGTTTAGGATCGCAGAGTGGGAATTTTCATCAGCCAATAGAGAATTATTGTGTAAAGTCAAGGTAGCAGTGGATTCCAATGAGTTTGCCGACATATACCCACCATGTCAGAAGAAGCATTTGGGGGTTTAAGTGTCGCATGGAAACGCTAGAGGCATGTTATGGTGTGGTCAGAAGGGGCACCCATTAAGATTGTTTGTAGGAGCCCACATAGATATTCAAAGAGGTGGGAACATCTCGTCATCTGCTTCAGTCCAGCATCCTCCATCTGAAAGGAAGAATAATCAGCCACGACAAGGCCAGCTGCTTTGCACTTGTCCAAAGGACTAATACCCTAGCTACCAATTCAGTTTGTGTTAGGTATATCTAATCTATGTTGGTCCACCTGCACCCGTTCTTAATGCATTCGGTTCTAACGCATTCATTTGTATCATACTCTTTTGAGCATCATTTGAATAACTCTGCCCCTCCATTACCTCTCGATACGAATTGGTCAGTCCTGGTTTCACTTCCCCTCACTCGGGGATTCCATCATGTTTATGCGACAGAGTCTACCATTCATGTGAGATTCGGTGTCAATTGATGTCCTATGTATGTAGATCTTTACCCTAGAGATCATGGTTTTGACGGTCATCCTAGGGATGGGATTGTGTTTGTCTTCTACGTGCACTCCATCGTATTGGTGAGCTTAAAGCTAGTATGTTTTTCCATGTTTTGCTCATTTTTGGACTAGTCTTTTGAAGGATGAGTGCGTTTGTGCCAAGTCTCCCTATGCTCCTCTCTTCTTGAAAGCCAGTCACTTGATTCGGAAGGGAAGTCAAGCATTCTTATGTCAGATTATTCGATACGCAATGTTCTCTCCACCGTCCTTAAAGGATATTCATGTTGTTCGGGGGATTTTTTCGACATTTTTCCAAACAAATGCACCGGGGCGGTGTTTCCTTATAGAACCGAAATTTATATCGCTTCTCATAGATCTAAATTTTAAATTTCGGGTACTGAGGCTTATTTCCAAGAAACCCTATCGTTGTCGCCTTTTACCGTTGAAGAAATCTGAAGGTTCAACTCAAATCTGTTATTAAATTGATTTAGCTTTTTGTCCTAGCGTTTCGCCATTGCTGTGTATCCTGTATTGTTTGTAACGGAAGAAGGTGATGGAACTATGCGACTATGCTGCATTAATTATTCGAGATTAACCAAAGTCCACCATTAAAACAATTCCCCATTGCCAAGGGTAGATTATTTGTTCGATCACTTCAAGGCACCCAATGGTTCTCTAAGAAGATTTATCTAAGATCAGGCTTATCACCACTGAAAGTTAGAAGCCAGCGACGTAGAGAAGACAGCTTTTCAAACTAGAAGATGGACGATTATGAGTTTTCTTGTCATGCCATTTTGGAGTTACTAACCAGTCGCCAGCCGCATTCATGGATTTGAATGAATCGGGTATTCCACCCTCTTGATGAATTTTGTTTATAGTATTTCCTACAATGATATCTTGGTATATTTTTAAAAGTGTTTTTGTCTAAGAACATGAAGCAAGCACTTTAGGGTGGTTTTGCAAACCTTGGCTAATAGGAGGTTTGTATGCCACAACTAAAGAAGTGCGAGTTTTGTGCTCTCAAGTGGTGACTTTTCTGGAATCCACGCATCCATCAGTGTGGATGGGAGTGTCTGTTGATGTCCTCCATATGTCGAAGCCATCCGGGATTGGCCCGAGGCCAACGAATGTGACCTGAAGTCATAAGTTTCATAGGTTTTAGTAGGGTACTATCGGAGATTTTTGTGTAAAAAAAATTTCTAGAATTACAACTCCTTGACACAGCATGCTTACGCAGAATAATTTGCCTTTCGATGGAATGAGAACGAGAGAAGAGTTTTCGATATTGAAAGCGCTTTAGTATTCTCCTCGTGACTTTCTTAAGTGCCTGACCTTGTCGGAAAACCGGATGGGTTTTATATGCTATCGTGATTGCGTAGTTGCCACGTCGAGATTATATTGCGTTATTTCTGATTGCATACTGTAACACTAGGAACAGGTATTTCTGCCACTGCTTCAAGACAGTTAGACTGCATGAGCAAAATAAATTATCCGACCCATGATTTAGAATAGCCGCATTGGTTTTTGCGTTTGAAAATTTTGGCGTCACTATTTGTATGGAGTCATATTGAAGTTTTTCATTCATTTCACCGACCACAAAGCTTGAAGTATCTGTTTTTACCTCAGAAAGAATTGAACATGAACAAAGAAGATGGCTCGAGTTGATTAAAGACTATGACATGTCTATTCAGTATCATCCAGGTAAGGCCAACGTTGTGACTCGACGTCTCTAGAGAGGAAGCCGGAAGTGCGTGTCGCAATCCAACTCTAGCATGCTGCAGTTTACGTCGAAAACGGGCCATTGTTCGTTGAGCTGGGGAGGAGTGAGAGTTGAAGTGGTTTGCACTAGACACCATCATGATACTTACGACATAATCGCTCAACCGTCGCCTTGATGAAATTTGTAAAGCAACGGCAGACAAGAAGATCGTTTTGTGATAAAATTGATGAGCACATGTTGTTTACTTTTGTGTTTGTCACTCTTTGTTGCCAGGTTGGGGATCTCTGTAGCGATCCAAAGCCAAACTTTAAACCTTGCAGGTGGAACCTTAAGTTTCAAGATTGCTTATGTGTTCCATATATCAGAGGTCAAAAGACAATTTTTGGAAGGAAGTCCCACAATACCAGTTCACAATACTTCAAAAGGAAAAATGTATCGGATTTGTTAAGACGAACTTTTGTGGCCTGGACTGAAAAAGGAAATAGCGGAGTTTGTGTCACACAATGTCTACCATAGTTCTCGGCTTCTTCAGCTAGAAATCCCACGAAGGCCCCTCTCCACTCCCGCCAGGGTTTTTTTTTTCCCGCGAGGATCCAGCGAGCTCCGCCAGCTCGCGTATTTACCAGCACATAACGTTTTAACGTTCGGTGCCCGATTGACCTGATTTTGATGCGGTTGGAAAGAAGACTTCCAAGATCTACAACTTTGTCTCTAAATAAGAGTATCTAATTCGAAACTTTAAGATTGGTCAAAATCGAGATTTGAAAAGTTTCCGGTTAATTTTCAATGACATTTCATCAAACTCTTCTTAACCCAAACTTGGCACAAATGTGCTCAAAACCCTTTCCAATGCCAATACTCATCTTCTAAACATTTATAGTGAGTCATACTACTTCACAACTTACATTAAACACAGTGTGGTCATCATGCACCCCTAAATCTTCAAAAAATATACCTTAACGCATACATTTCTTAGTCCATTTCATCAAATAATGTGACATATGTCCACCCCAAAGGACCATGCTCTCCATGAGGCTATCACTTACAAACAAATATAGATGATAATCACCATGGACAATGCCCACACCGGTTCAAAATATATTCATTTTTTTCAAATTACATACAGTTTTCTAAGACAAAGAAAACAAAACGTCAATCCACATGCCCAATATTCGTGATACACCTCGGTACCTGAAATTCATATTTGTTGTAAAGGTGAGTTACCTTAAAAGAATTTAACAATGGACTTGATAGCTCAAGCCAAAACCATGATTCATACTATACCTTTGAAAACATAAAGTCATAATTTGAGCGTTTTCACACATAAAAATACATTTTTGATTGCCCAAAAACCATGATTATTCAATTCAATGATTTTCAACATTCAAGGTCTTCTCTAAAAACGATAGTTCATCATTTTGAACAACATACCTAGGTTAACACCTGTCCCACCTCCTTTCCCTCACCTCTAAAACCACATGACCACACCCGTCAAGTTCCGGACCTCTCCGGGGCTATGACATTCCCATCCGTTATTGTTGCCATCTAGGACTTTAGTTTCGTCAACTTCCCGGATCTTTCACATGGGCTATGACATTGCCTCCGTATTGTTGCCATCTAGGACTTTAGTTTTCGTCAATTTTCCGGACTTTCACATCACCGTGGACTATGACATTCCCTCCGTATTTGTCAACGTTCCGACTTTCACTTCACCGATGCTAGAACATCCCTCCATATCGTTTGCCACCTGGACTTTAATTTTGTCTAGTTTTTCTATACTCTCATAAACTATAACAACCATCCAAAGGTTTTATCTTACACCCAAACTTATTTCTCTCAACTTTCTATTCAACAATCACATTCATGGTATTCATAGCTTATCCCATTACTCAATAATCCAATGCACCAACCCATAGTTCAATAATACAACTAGTTGAACAATGGCAAATTTTTTGAATGCATTTACCTCAAATAATTTATCATAAATATTATGAATATTTAATATGCAACATTGTATCCCTCAAATAACCTACCTTTTAAACAATGATTCTACTATTTCGACTTTACATTTTTATTCATAGAATGAACATATCCATTAAAAAAAATAATTTTTCATGTTAGATTTATCACTCAAAATAGTGCCTCATGGGCTATATACTACCATTATATCAACCAAAACTAAATCCCACAAGGAAAACCCAAACCCCCCTTACCGTCAAATCTTGAAGAAAGCTCCAAGAAATGGTTGAGATAGAGAGACCCCGAATTTCTTACTTGCTTCCGATCTTGAATATTTTTAGCTCTACTACGCTAGCATTCGCCCGTTTGACAACAATCTTCCAAGCACTATCAACCCACTCTCAACCCATATGTTTCACTAGCTCAGGCCTTAAAGTAGAAACCTTCTTTGGTTCTAGCTTTAGAGACGAGAGAGAAAGAAAGAGTTGGGAAAAAAAAAAGAGTGGCTCTCATGATGAAGATAAAAATGTTAGTTGTAGATATTTCAGGCTTAAAGGGCCCTTGTTGGCTCTACGCAATAAATCCAACCTTTTGGATCCAAATTTAAACCCACACTCTCAACCCAACCAAATTTCAAGTTATTAAAACCCTAACATATAATATATTGTATATATATATAACTGGCATAACACGTCATAATAAAAAAAAAAATTTTGAACCTTACAAAAACAGTACTATTAAACGAAATGAACATTCAATTGTTTAATATTTATATGTCACAAGATCCTTTACAATATATGCTCAACATTGTTCCAAAAAGGAAAGCGCTAGACGGTAAGCTGGCGGCGGCCGGGAGTCTAGCGCCTAGGCGGTATTTTTATTATTATAATTGGTATTTATTTAGACAATTAATATTTACTAAAAACATAATAAATGACTAAAGAAGCAAATTCTAAACAAAGAAATGATATCAAAAAATAGAGTTCAATGTTAAATGTGAATAATATAAGGGAAAGATAGAAATGACAATTTAGGTCTCTAAAATACATAATAAATTAGAAATTAGGTCTCTAAAAAGCGTTAGTGTTAAGCGGGCGGCGGGGAGGGGGGACAGCGTTAGGCGGGGGGCCTAGGCGGCCGACTTTTAGAAACACTGATGCCTAAAATAAAAAGCTTACATCGGTTACAAGAGTTTTTAGGAAAAACAAAAGAAGCAAGCTGAAAAACACTTGTTAAAGTTTGGCAAGCTATTAGTGAGAATTGTTACACTGTTACTTTTTGCAGTGGTACATAATATGAAGGGTTTCTTACATGTCAATTTTTGTCGTTTGTAGTAATACGCGAACTTTGTCACATAATATATAAATTGAAGCATCGACATTAATATGTCATAAATTGTGTTTCAATCCATGATGTATGCTTAAAAGAGTAAAGATTGTATTCAAAAGACTTTTACATCATCGAAATTGTAGCGCCAAAAAATAAAAGAAGCGAATGTTTTCCATGACAGGCTCTGGATTAGGGCTGGGGCAATGTGCTTCAGGAACAGGGGTCTGATTCCGGGTTGATGTGTTCCTCTGTTCGGTTCTGTGATTTCGTTTGTCATTTGGGGTTCCATGGTCTGATACGGTTGTTAGGAAGCTGTGAATTATATGAGCTCTGAAATTTTGCAGTCTTCGATTGTGATTTCAAGTTTCAATTCTTCTTGCAGGACATTATGTGAAAGCAGTCGGAGACTCCATCAGTTGAGATTCCAGATATCAGTTGTATATCACTTTTCCACAGCGCACATATGTATAGCTCATCTTGAATATGCTATTTTCTTCTGGTATTCATCAATGATTTTGCAACTACTTGAAATATGTGCATCTTGAAGTGGACTTATCCATGAGCCTTACCATTACTTGGAGGTGGGACCTGTATGTTTTTGTGATTGTATGGCCGCGTGTCTTTGGTGTGATCTTGGGGTGTCGTTGTTCTGACATGATGAATGGATGTGATTTTGTTGATCTTATGCTTGAACCTGTTTGTTGTTCTATGTTGTTGCTTTTTTAGAGGTGTTCCCTTTATATCAGAGTATGCAAGTCAGTGAATGTTTGATTTTGTCAGTGGAGAATGTTTACTATGGAGAATTTTTACACAGTAATAGATCGGAGGTGTTAGATAAAGAATTGAAGTAAAGGAACATAAGGTTCAAAACACACCTTTTAGGAAAACACCTTATGTATTAAATTTCAAAAAAACCCAAATGGATATCAACTAAATTTCACCCGATGCCCAGATTTAAAACCAAAACAAAGTTCCAATAAACCCCCCAATCATAACAGCACTTGAAACAAGCACAAACCCAAGCCATTACCATAGAAACCAATAAACAATGTATATCCAACATTAATCCAAGCAAAAAATGTATGTTTGACATGCCGTAGAAACTCTTTACAGTTGATATGAGAAAAAAGGAACAATAATAACCAACAACTTCATTGAGGGCTTTTTAGCAAAAAAAACGATTGAATGTAGAATATATGTGCAGGACAACACAAAACAAAAATAGAAATATTCTATAGAGAAATAATCAAAAGTAAGAGTGAGAGAGTGCCCACAAAAAGTTTAAGGATTAAAAAATATTTGAACTAGAACAAAGTCATAGATTTATTTTGTATAAATTCGTTTGTATAACTTTTGATAGCGTGTTCTTCAACATTTAGAGATATATATGCCAAAGTGAAGAAAGATTCAAATTTTGACAGATTTTAGAACTATAATTCGCGTTCGACAATTTTGGGCAAGTATATGTGATAGTTAGGTTTGTAAACAAGAACGAATTACTAAGAGTTGAAGGATATTGATACATAATTCTTCTCCATGATCGTCAATCGCTCGATATGAGAGGTAGATTTTTTGGAGTGGCCGATCACAAACGATTTTGAATTGACTTGGAAACTAGCGAGGGAAATTGCGAGTGCGAAGTTGCAATTTTAGTTTTTGTCCGAAATTCATGCGCATGGTTTTTTTGATGCGCACGTGGATATGGAGGGATTTTTGGAATTAAGCACATGTCGGGATTAGTTTGCGAACTGTTTTTCTCGGACAGGGATTGGTTTATCAGTGTGACGGATCGGCCGCAAAGTCCCCCAATATATTATTATTTAAGTTTTAAGTAAAATATTAAATATAATATAAGTTTTTAAAAAGTAGTTTGAAACCATTGGGAGCCATGAGCTCTCTCTCCTATGCCTATTAGTGCCGAGTATAGAGCGATTTTAGACACCGTAATAAAAACTTAGAATTCAATTTTTTTTTGTCATGGACTCATTACGCATGACTTGACTGGTATCTTAATAGCAATAGTAATTAATAATAAATCTAAAATTGTTAACCTCATAGGAGAAATACATGTAAATAAAAGTTTATGCACGTAGTAATGAAATGCTCACATGTACATGCAATCTCGTATTAAAGCATTTGTAATACACCAAGGGGGTGCAATTAAAAGCCATTAAAAGACCTTATTCGACAGACAATACAATGCACATAGGAATGCATCGTAAGAGCGTGTGAAAGATTTCTAATACTATCACAAGTATAGTCATGTATTTCGAGAATTTTAATAGGACTTGATTCCCATCTAACTTATATTATAGTAGGGACATCTCAATATTCTAATAGAGTATAGAAATGAGATAATTTTCCATACTATATAAAATGCTCTCTATAGAGAATTATAGTCATAATCTTATTTCTATGGATCTATAAAAATTAGAGTATTCTTTTATTCCTCTAAGTGGAATATGTAATGTACTAAACACAGTACACTATCTTAATTTTCATATGTGATTTTACTAAAATGTCTTTATTTTTTACATTTGTTTTCCCAAAATCGTTGTATCTCTATATAAAGTTACAGGAAATCACTTTTAAGTAATACAGCTCAAAGCCTAGATCCGTGGACGTACTAATTAGTTTCAAAATTGAGGATGAAAATATGGGGGGACATTGAAAATCTTAGAAAGTTGGTGGAAATATCCACTTCCAACGCCTTTTCCCCGTGATTGCAAATTTCTTATGCTTTATGCAAATACCAAAAGGAACCAAACAATTACGTACCCAAAATAAAAATAAATAAATAAATATAGAATATAAACGAAAGAAAGAAAAAAGAAAAGAAGAAAACAATTGGTGGTGCTTAGCCAAACTAATCAAAGCAAGAACTATAATTATCGGTTGACCCCAAATTGATATGAACAACTTTATGGGCGAGTAATGCAGCAGAAAGAAGAAGAAATGAAGATGCCAATGGGCCTTTGCCCTAATTACATACTTTGTGTTTTTCTTTCTTTTGGGCTTCTCTCATTTTGTGTCTTTATAACATGCCAAACCCATTATAAACTTTTTTAAAAAATAGGCAAGAGTATGTGAATTGGACGGTTTGAAATAATTGGTCTATGGTTTTTCTTCAACCATAAAAGTCCATGGACTTGTAGTTACTTAAGGTCCTTAAATACTAAGGAGCATGTTGTGGTATTTATCTGGCTCTTCAAATTAAAGTTACAAAAACTCGTCAATTTTAGTGTGTTACCACCGTTTGCCAGCCACAATAGATATATTTTACTATGTCTTGAAATAACTTTTGTTTTTTTCTGTTTTGAAAGTTATGGCAGAGTATTTAAACAACTTTTGTTTCTTCTTTAAGGCAAAAAATAACTTACAAAAACTGAAAAATAGGGTGATTCGTAAAACTTTATTTTGAACTTTAATTTGTATTTTAAAATAAGAAATTCTAACATAAGTTCAGTATATCAATAGGCAAACACTCTTATTAGCAGTAGAAGTTAAAAAAAATCAAAAATGAAGCTTTTAAAAATCAACTTTTTTTGTTTTTGAAATTATTTCTATCACATACACAGAAACAAAAATTTAACAAATTTCTAATGCAACAATATGAAAGAGAAAAACAGAAGTGGTGATTATAAGCTGCAACTAATATGCAAAAGTAAACTGTACGCTTGTTTGATCCCACAAACTTCCAATTGATGGCCGCCCCGTTTCCTTACACCCAAGTCAAAAAAACAAAAGAATCGGGCCAATGCTTGTTGACCACAAATTCCAAATGGTTGCGCCCAGTTATGGCCAAGTCTCCTACCACCCAAGACAAAAGTCAAAGGGACAATTGAGGCTCATTTGGTAATGCTTAAAAGTCAAGTTTTTTTAAAATTTGTTATCAAAAAGGTCAAAATTTTTGACTTTTTTGCTTTGGTGGCTTTACTTAGCTAAAACTAGTAAAAAAGCAAAACTTAAAAAATAAAAAAAGCCAACTCTGATTGACTTTTTGCGTATTTTAAGCCAAAATGCCAGAAAAAAACTAAAAAAAGTTGGTGCCAAACGGAAGCCTGAATGTCCCAATTTTATAATTTAATATCATAAGTTTGAACACAGAATTTAATACTATTAAAGTTCTTTTTCATAGGTAAGTTGATTTCATGAATCCCCCCTTGTTTAAAAACTTAGATAGGGGAGTGATATGGCTCACCTTAGGGTGGTCAGTGCTCATGTTATTATTTTGTGCTTTAAATTTTAAATAATATGCTTTTGTTATAATATTTAGTTTAATAAAAATTATATGTTTAAGAACGTATCATCGAGATCTATCAATTAAGATCTATAGGAATATAAATTATAGTAATACCCGTGCCTACGAACACTACGCAAAAAAAAAAAAAAAACAATTTAATCGTATTTGTTAGAGTTACAACCTAAAAAATAAGCTAAGATATAAACAACTTAAATTGAATTGAAAATCGTAAATTCCGTACAAACATTAATACAAGTAAAGGCAATAATTGCTAAACGAAGTACATGATATTAAATACAACTAAGCTAAAAAATTAAATGTACTAATACTATATTTTCTCCCCAAGGATAAATAAAATGAACAAATGATAGAGATCTCTTTAAGAATTAAGAATTGACAATTCTAATTCTAACAAAACCAAATCTATAAATAATGCTAAAATAAAAGTACCTAAAAAAGATATATTCATAATCAACAAAATGGACATTACCCATTAGGTCCACCAATGTCATCATCCAACTACAGGAATATTGGGTGGACTTCCTCCAATGTCATCATAAAAAAATAGTATTCCGCCCTTTATTGACTTGTTTCGCATATGCCTCAGTTCTTCTCAATGTGAGTTTTTTACATGATCTGCTTTACAAGTTCGCCTTTCTTTTTTCATCCAAATTCACTGCTCAGTCAAGGTAATGGAGATAAATTCAAAGGAGTTAAAGGATTAAAACCATAAACAATCTCAAATGCGTGAAATTCATAGCAGAGTGAACAGAATGATTATCAAGCAAATCAACATGCGGCAAACAATCTTCCATGTTTTAATATTTTTCTTTATAATTGCCCGCAACAAAGTAGATAGAGTCCTATTTACTACTTTGTTTGACATCGGTTTGAGGATGACAAGTAGTTGAAAATAACAACTTGGTTTCCTAAATTTGCACATAAATCTTCCAGAAATAACTCAAGAAAATAGCATCTCTATCAGAAATAATTGTTCAGGTAGACCATGTAAACGCACAAATTCTTTAAAGAACAGCTCTGCAACATGTGAAGCATCATCAGTTTTGTGACATGGAATAAAATGTGCCATTTTTTAAAATTTGTCCAAAACATAAAAACTGAGCTTTTCACGTTTAGACCTAGGTAAACCTAACCCAAATCCATTGAATATCAATCCATGGCTCACCTAGGAATAGGAAGAGTAGTATACCAACCCGTGGTCCTACACTCGAGACTTAGCTTTCTTTAGACAGGTGATACATCGCCACAAATCCTCTCAATGTCTCGTTTCATATGTGCCAATAAAATGTTCCTGCAAATAGCTAACGTCTTGGCATTCGCAAAATGTCCGTCATCAAGCCTCCACCAGGATTCTCTAACCAACAATTCTCTCACCGAGCATTAGCCGCTAATTTGTTTATTCACGAAATAAGAATCATCCTGCCTAAACTACCTTCCCTTTGCGCGGAGTTCTCCGCTCAATTATTTCTTCACAAAATCATGGTCTGTTGCATAAATGCCTCCTTCATTTGCTCACAAAAAAAAACCAAGTAATTTTAGCATCAAGAGTTGAAAGCAATACGTACCTGCGAGAATTGCATCGACAACGACGTTTTCCTTACCTGCGTGTATCGGATAACGTACGGAAATTTTTTCGATGACTCCATCCATCGGGCATGTCTTTATTTAGTTTATGTTTGGCCCTTTAAATGTTTCAAGGACGCATGATCTGTACGAATCACGAATTCTCTGTACCATAGGTATGACGCCATGTCTCCAACGCCCTAACCAATGCATACAAACTCCTTATCAATAAGTCGGGGTAGTTTAAGGCTCCCCACTTATTTCTCACTTGAAGTAAGCTATTGGTCTCCCTCTTGCATTCAAACTGCACCTCTACAACATGCCTGAAGTATCACATCATTTCAAACTTTTAGCAAATTGGACAAATAATAATAAAGATCTTTAGCAGCCGTTGCTTGACCAATTGAAATGCCTTTTCTTGTGTCGTCTCTCCACTTAAAACCCACGTTTTTCTTGATTACTTCCGTAAGTGGTGCGAACTAATGTGCTGAAATCTTTCACAAATCCATTGGTAGAAACTAGCAAGTCCATGAAAACCTCCTCACATTACCTACGGTTGTGGGACTCGGCCATTCTTGGATGGCCACATATCTTCTCCGCATCAACATGTAGGCATGTGCACTCCACAAAGCCTAGAAACACAAGATTATTTGTACAAAGGTACACCTTCTTTCTTCGTTACAAATACTTTCTTGTCTAAATCACATCTAAAACAATTTTTAATGTTTGTAAGCATGATCTTCTAATTTTTGCTATATATGAGGATAAATCATCAAAATATACAACATAGTTTTCCGATAAAGCACCGAAAATATGATTTCTTAAACGCAATGAAAGTACTCTCGGAGCATTAGTTGACCAAATGGCATTCTAACTATTGTACAATCCAATTTAGTTTTAATGCAGTTTTTTTCCCTCATCGCCTTCTTTTATTCGGATTTGATGATATCCACTTTTCAGTCATTTTTAGAAACTACAGAACCATGGCAATTCTCCTAGCATATCATCTAACGAGGATAGGATGACGATACTTTACCGTTATATTGTTTATTGCTCGGTCAATCAACCGCACAATTTCTCCATGTCCCATCCTTCTTAGGAACTACCAAACCGTCACTGGGCACATGGACTCATACTTCCCTAACATACCCCTTTTTAACAATTTCCAACCTGCCTTTGAAGTTCCTTTGTCTCGTCGGGTTGCTCCTATAAGCTTGTCTGTTTGCAGGGAAGCGCTGGTCCCAAATCAATCGATACTCGATTTCCAATGGGAGGTAAACCATGCGCAATCTCATCTGGTATACGACTCTCAAACCAAAACACAGCATGTCTAGCTTACAATCATGTCAATATTTTGTCATATTCTATATTTGGAGCTGATTCTAAGGTTTGGAAGAATTCTAATAGCTATTATTGTAATAATATCATAGATTTAGTCCTTACCATTTGTATATTTCCTAAATTAACTTCTCTCAACCATTCTGTATTAACATAGAATTCCTAATCAATGAACGTGGTTGGGAACTTTATTCATTGAAAATAAGGTAATATTGTTTCCCCTTAATGTATCAGAAGAGCCGATCTCTAAACAACCGAGCCAAAACCGATCAAGTCACCACGAAAGTGTCTTCCTCCTCCATCAAAATCCAAACTTTAATCTCAAAATCTCAACACCACCCAACCTCCTCCGCAGTAGAATAAACCCTCATTGCTCCCCTCAATATAACTGGCCCCAAATCAATTGAAAAATGAACTCCCTCCTCCCTCCACCTTCCTTAATGGCTTGCTCAATTTGAAGCACTCCTCATTGGTCCGATTTACTCAAACTATGTTGAAGGCACCCGTTCATGTCCCTCTTCCGCTGGACCGCCACTGATGAGTTGTCCAAGACCCACTGGGTCCGATCGGATAAACTTATCCTAATTGTTTATCTAGCCTCCACATCTCATTCAATCACACTCTCATTGCTACGGCAAAGACCCTCTCAATGAAGCTTGGCAGAATCTAAAAACTCTATATGGCTACCGATCAAGAACTCGCTAGCAGTTAAAGGAGGAACCTCACCTTAATCCAGCGTGGCAAATCAGTCGATCACCAGACTAACTCCACCACGCTATGAAGGCCTTGGCTGATGAAATAGCCATTATTGATCATTCATTTTTCGATGAAATGATCTAACCCTTATGTGTTGAATAGTTTAGGTCCAATTTTCGGGAGATACAAATAAAAAAAAATACAAAACAACATACAACAAGTCGCCTTTCAAGCCCGGGAATCATCACTGCCTTTGAGGAGTTTGCAACAATCATCTTTTGGTTTGATACGGGTGTATTTGAATGAGGCGCACTGAAGCGCAACGTAGCACCTGGTTGCTTCTACTAATTACACGAAGATGAAGCAGTCTGCGCAAAGGGGAGTCACCCGTGGTCTTCCAAGCAACAAGGTACTCAATGTAGGCCTCAAGTTTCTAGCCCAGGCTGAAACTCAAATATAGCCCAACGTGATAGACATCGCTCCAACAACAACTCTGGCAGGCCCAACAATTCCAATCGGCGTTACCAACCCAAATGCCAAATTTGTGACCAATTGGGCCACATTACCAAGTCCTGTCCTCAATTCCATTCACAGAATGTCTCCATCAATTGTGCTACAACCTCTACTGGAAAGGACAAAAATTGGTTACTTGATTCGGTTGCTTCCCATGATATCACGGGTGATCTTTTCAATTTATCTATCCATTCCAAATATGATGGAACTGACAAAGTAATTCTCGGTGTGGTTCGGTTTTTGGTAGTCTCAAAGTCCTCACGCATTGGTTCTTTGCTTTTGCACTCTCCTCACCAACTTTTACATTGGCGTGATATTCTGTGTTCCAAACCTTTGTAAACTTTAATTTCAGTTCATCATCTCACCAAAAAAATAATTTATTTGTTGACTTTTCCTCCTTTCATTTTCCTGTGAAGACAAGATCACGGGGCGATTCCTACGAAGAGGAGCATGTCACAATGGCATCCTACACCTTCCGGAATCAACGGTGGCATCCTCATCCCAAAAGGTTGCTAATGTGCATGACCGACTTCCATTGATAGTGGCACAAGCGTTTGGCATCCTTCTCTTACAATGTCCGTCATTTTGTCATACTTTTCTCGAACAAAATTTGTCTTTATTAATGTCGTTAGGTTTTATTAATAAAACACTATCAACAACCTTGTCGTGTCACTAGTCTCCAAGTTTGAGCCACTTGAACTATTTACACGGATGTGTAGGGGCTGCTAGTTATACTGGAATTCATGGATCACTATATTAACGCTTATTTTAATTTATCATTATACCAAATATACATGGTTTAAATCCAAGGATCACTAACTCCGTGTGTGTGGCTAAGTAGGGGTGTTTCCCGCATGTTCAAACAAGGTTTTTGGTGAAATGTCATGAAGGGGTTTCAAAACGGCTTGTCCAAACAAAAAGCTATACTCTGACAAGTGGGTTCAAAGGTGGGGAGAAGTTCAAATGGTGCGCTGAATTAACAAAAAAATCGCAAAAATCGTGAAGTTGGGGGGGCTCTAAGAAATGAAATACAATTTGATACTGCTGCACTCGACTTATACAACATCTACATGCACGATGACTAGACCGATGTCTCGGCATGACAAATGGTGTCTCGACCATCGTCACCGTCATCTAGTTGAAACGAGCCTTACACTTTTTTCATGATGCCATCTTGATTTCTCATACTGGCCTTTGCCTTTCAAACAACACTTAACCTCATAAACAGACAAAACCCACGACCCCTTCCAGAAAAAATCACCTTTTAAGTCCTTTTTTGGTCAAAACACCAAATTATTTGAAATTCAAAAATTTTGGTTAGTTGTTACCCTCCCACACGTCCTATAACTTCCCCCCCAAATAAAATGCAGCCCAAATCCAAAGCATACATTTTTCTCGGTTATTCCCACCCCAAATGCATACAAGTGTTTTGAAACTCAAGCAAAAAAATTCTTCATTTCATGGCACGTGTTGTTTGATGAAAATCAACAACACTCCAGCCTGTCCAAATCCATGCCATTCGCGACAAACCAGAACACTCGAGAACCTAAAAAATGTCATCCCCTTTTCTTCGATGCTCAACAGTCTGTTGTGCCTTCATTAACGCTGTCCGACGCCAACCTCATCGCTGCATCCAGAAAGTTCCCCTTCCATTGTCTCATCCTCCTCAGGTAATTTCGGAACCCCTCCTGCTTCTTTACCTCGTGATTGTTTGCAAATCCTAAATCACAACAACACCCATCTGAATCCTCTTTTACATGACAATCGGACTAATTCTTCTTTAAATTTGCAATCATAGCCTCATGATTTTTCTACTTATACAAATCTAGGTCCAGATCATAATCCCCTAAACCTGAATTGCACAAATCCTCCCAAAACAAATAATCTTCCTCAACGCACTCATAACATGACCACAAGATCAGTGAACCAAATTTTCAAACCCAAACAAATCCATACCGTATCCAAATATCCTTTTTCCCAGACCATTGAACCAACGAGTGTGAGCCAAGCCTTATCTCAACCTCATTGGTCTGAGGCCATGTCCAATGAACTCACTGCTCTAATGAAACACGGGACTTGGGACCTAGTTTTACCACCTTCAACTTAACGAGTGGGCTGACGTGGATATTCCGAGTAAAAGGAAAGTTTGATGCGTCAGTTGGACATATTCACAGCCCAGTCTAGTTTGGCTAAGGGTTATATCAATGTCCTATGTTGATTACAAAGAAACCTTAGCCCTGTAGTTAAACCAGCAACTATTAACTGTCTTATCTATATTGTCAGAATGATGGGTTTTGAGGCAAATGGCTGTCAACAATGCCTTCTCAATGGTGAATTACTGAGCCTGTGTTTTATATTTTG
>CM018893.1:11295203-11312703 GCA_009663005.1 Actinidia chinensis
GTAGGGGGAAAGGGGGTCTCTGGCCTAGGCCCCTTTGCCCCTGGAAAGAAGCATGAAGGGATCCATTAAAGGAGAGGGAGTATGAAGGGGTTGTGACGCATGTCAAATCCACCCTAGAAGATAGGGGAAAATTTAAAGTATCAGATTCCCCGAATGAATTCCCAGTCCACAGAATCAAACGGCATTACTCAGATCTACATTCAGCTACACAGGAGATGTCCTTTTTCGGCCATAGTTGTATTAAGCGCTCCTGCAAAAGATAATACATCTACTATCTTTCTATTCCGGAGAACGCGCTGCTTGAGCAGGATTAACTATAGAAATCATAGCCGGAGCTAGTCTACAGGCAATAATTTTTGAGATTACTTTATAGAGCACGCAATAGGCCTGTAATCTTCAACTCTGTCGGCATCTTTGGATTTTGGGATGAGGGCTAAAACTGAGTGATTTAATTGTCTCAAAATCTGGCCTGAAGAAAAGAACTCCATCACAGCCTCAACAAAGTCCCTACCAACTATATCCCAAGCTTTCTTGAAAAAGCAGGATGTGTAACCATCAGGGCCTGGGGCCTTATCCTCCCTGATGGTGAAGAGGGCCATCTTTATCTCCTCCTCTGTAACCTGCTGCGTGAGATTCTGAACTTGGTCTGGATCCAGTCTCCTGCCTCTAGCCACAATATCAAAATTCAAATCAGTGCAATCCCCTTTAGGGTCCAAGAGACCTTTGTAATAGTGCACAAAGGCTTCTGAGACTTGACTATTTGAATTGGATCTTTCCCCACTCTCAAGGGTGATAGAGGTAGTGCTGCTTTTAGCTCTCCCACTTTTGATCAGCCCATGAAAAAAATTTGGTGCCACGGTCACAATTCTTTGATCTTGGCTTTAGCCAACTGGGAGCAATAGCTGGCCTCTGCTTCAGCCAGCTTTAGGGCTCTGATCTAAGGTCGAGACTCTAACTTGAAGCTGCAGTGTTGGGTTATCATAGAAAGCAATTCTGCAATCAACTAGCTCTCTGAAACTGCTGGCTCTGCAGATTATATGCGCAAACGGAGTCTGTTCCAAACTTTTTAGTGGTCTTTAAGAGTTTTGAGCTTTGTACTAAGCTGAACATGGGCAGATTCCCCTTATGTGCTCCCCCCAGGAAGTGTTCATAACTCCAAGAAATTTTCATGAATTGCCCACGTGTTGAAAAATTTGAAAGGGCTGGCCCCCCTGTCATTATCCCCTAGGATGGTTATTGTGCAAGGAGAATGGTCTAATAGGATTCCTGGAAGATCAAAATTTGCCTGAGCTGTGAAACCCCTCCGAAGCCATGTACTGTTAACCATTGCCCTATCTAGTTTGCACCAGATTTTATTATTCATCCAGGTATGAAAGACCCCTGTTGATCGCATATCTGACAGCCCCAAATCATAGCAACATTCTTTGAATTCACGGGTTTCATACATAGATACTGGCTGCCCATTAATTCGTTCCTCGGTGCTTAAAACATTGTTAAAATCCCCAAGGAGGATCCAAGGGTTCTGAGATGCATATTTGAACCTGCGCAAGTTATGCCATAGAGGTCTTCTCCCCACATGCGTATTAAATGCATAAATAAAACTAATGTAGAAAGTGACAGCTGAAGACTTACAAGTGGCCAGGCAGTGAATTGCCTGCTCAGTTGTTTGAACAACGTCCAGCTGCACTAGATCCTCTTTCCAGACAATTAAAATCCTCCCATTAGGGTGATGACTGAAGTTGTCTGCCATTCTCCAGCCAAGGAATTTGTTCCTCGCAAGCCCATCCACTGTTTGTTGATTAAGCTTAGTCTCCAAGATTCCCATGATTGCAACCCTGTTTCTCGTCATGTACTTCAGAACCCCAGTCTGCTTCAGAGGCATGTTTAGGCCTCTGATATTCCAGAAGGAGATGATCACTTTTTGTTAGGAGTGGGGGAGTTATCCCCCATGTCCGCACAAAATTCTGCAAGAGAAATTGGATTTCCAGTCTTTCCAAGTGTACTTTTTCCTTTCTTTTTCCCCTTTTCTCCCCCTTTAGTAAAGGGTGGTTGCGGATGAGTCTTTGGTCTGGAACGATTAACTGCAGGGAAAAGTCTATGGATGGCTGGGCAGATAGTTTTCCTTTGAGCTGCCACTGAGCTTTCCTTTCTGATTTTGATTTCCTGCTTCAGCTACTTTTCAGCTTTTCTCACTAGTATCGACTAGCCTGTCAATATTAAAATTTCATCCCCATTAGCTGGAATTACAGGGGACATCTCTGGAGTTGACTCAGGAGGAGGACCTCTATGCTCAGTCTCCATATTTCCTGAATTACTCTCTACATTAGGCTCTAGAGGAGGGAGTGCAAGGCAAGTCTCAGCATCCAGAATTGCTGGGGTGCTTTGCAGATTTTTGGAGATCTCCAGGTTGACCATTTCTCCAGCAGCCGCAGGGATGCCCTTGGTATTCTGCTTGGCCACCCATTCCATTTGGGTCTTCTTGGCTACTCCATCCCCCATAGACATAGCCTGCTTACCCACCTCTGTGTCATTCGACTTGCCTCCCTCTGCGGGTAACTCTGCTGGCTTGCTGGGAGTATGAGCTTTCACCTTACAATTTTCCTTATTTTGGCCCACCTTCCTGCATTGAGTGCAGAATCTAGGCAAGTTTTCATAGTAAACCTTTTGCTCATGTTCTCCCCCTTCTGGAAGTGCAGCATGCTGGAGTGCACGAGTTCCTTGCCATGTCAATCTCACCAGGTCTGGCAAGGTGACTCTCTCCTGGATGGGTCAGCTTTCCATATTAAACAGTGCTGCCCAAACTTGAACAATTTGCCAAAGGACCATGTAGTTCCACAAAGTCAAAAGGAACATTCCTCAATTGTACCCAAACAGGAACAGTGCTTATTTCCTCCATCCCAAAGCTGAAGTACTTGGGCATTGGCTTCAACAATAAGGGACTTCCATAGATGAGATAAGGGCCATTCTCCAGTACTTTAGTCTGATCTTCTATCGTGGCAAATTGGAAAACAATCCATCCACTGCCAGGACATGGGATGAGGGGTGAATTTCCTGAGGCAACAATCTGGTTAAGCGCTAACTTCCCAGGGAATCTCCCCCCAAAACTAGCCTACAAGACATCATCGCCAAGGAAGCTGAGAGCTGGTACATAGCTGGATGGGCCGTCATCAAAGATTATAGAACTCAACCTGTTCCCATGGATGGAAGCCTGTTCTTCAAAGAGGACTTTTAACAAACGACTTATCTTGGCCTACTGAGTGCCTTTTCCCTAATCCCTAATCTCCCCCCCGAAAAGATGACACATTGGGGAGTGGTCAGTTTCCCCTGGCATTCTGTAGAAAGCCTTGCGTGCTAAAAGATTCCTCCTCCCCCAATGTCTGTGAGGCAAGATGTCCCTCTGTGTAGTAACCCTCAGGACCATGATCTCCTGAGCCGCCTCCTTCATTGCCCTGCTCAGGGGGAACATTTTGGGCATCCGGATCTTCAAAGTCCGAGACAGCATCCGAATCTGGAGCAGAACTTGCAGTGTTATTGACCATGACAGCAATAGATCTCCCATCTATCTCAACATGCCTGCATGAAATAGTGGGGGATGCTCCTCCTTTCCCTACATAAGGGTTCAGTCTTGGTTTTGCTACTGCCGCAGCCAGTAAGGGGTCATCCTGAAGCTTTGATGTGGGGCCATGACCCCCATCCTTACGCTTATTTTTACCTTTTGCCATGAGCTACAAGATCAGATTCCCTCCAACATAGCTCAGAAGATCCTAGCTAGTGGAGAACAAACCCCAAGCTCATAAGTCCTGAGCTGCGATCAAGCTGTAAGGAAGAACAGCTAGAACACCAGGTTTAATCCAAATCCTCCGCCACTAACGGGCAGTGCTCCAAATCCTCCGTCAGTGTGGGTACTCGGAAGGAGAAAAGAAGGGATGAAAGGAAGCAGGGAAGAATCAAGCACCAGCTTGGCGAAGGCAGTGGGATCTCCAAGAAATCGCCACCGAGAGCTTCTCTCTCTAGACCTTCAGCTTTACGACTAACCCAAAGTTACCTGCATTAGCTAAGGAACTGGAAGCATCTTTCAAAGATAGCTTTTGCGCGTATTCCTGCATCATCTGATCGACTTGAGCTTGTGAATACTGAGGATGGGCTTCAGAAGATGGTATTACATCTAAGGTTGTATGGTGTACCTTGGGTTCAACAAAATTACCAGAGTGACCTCCCTTGCCTTGACTAGAGCCACCCTTCTTATGAAACCATTTAGGATAACCATGCAATTTGAAATATTCAGGATAACCATCAGGATAACCTTGCCTCGACTAGGTCCAGATCGATTGCAGTGGTTACAAAGTAACGAATCCTTATTCTCTGCCTGTCAAGATCTAGTGGAAACAATTGATGAAGAAACTTGATGTAAAGATGAGTGCAGAGCAGAACTCTCTTGTGGAATAACTTGTGCTTGGTTCTCTTTCAGATATCTGGAGCAGCTGTCGAGATCTCCAATTCCAAATCTTCCCGTGGTGATCGTGTGGCTCTAATATCTGGCACACCTGAGCAGAAGCGTTCAGCTGAAAACTTGATTCAGGCATTTATAATGGCTACCTAACCTATGAAGATGCTTCCTGGTAAATGAAATTCAATTCTAGTTCAGATCTTTGAGCATTCTGCCTCAGATGTTTACTCTCTAGTTCAGTCAAACTCCTGTATCTTCCATAACAAAGCCTATAAGGGTTATGCAGGAAGATTTACTGCATGCTCTATTTTCTGCGGATATAGGTTCTGTCTATGTTGCTCAATCCATTCTCCATCTGTGGTTGACTTAGAACTTGTAGGATCTTCTTTCCCCTTCCGTAGCATTTTATTATTTCTATCCTTCATTACTGTGAATTCCATCTTATCTCAAATACTTGTTTGCTCTATGGATTTGATGATCGTTCTTGAGTACACTCAATATTGGCCATAATTGTCAAACTCATAGTATGTGGATGTTTTAATTTCTTTTGCTTTGCGATCCTCCTGTTCTCAACTTCTCGAGTAGACTTTTTTTTATCTCCAGTGCAATAAATGAACTTGCTTAACTCCTTTTCATCTTGTTCCAACTTGGTTGAAAATCATATACTATTAGTTTCGAAGAAAAGGGATCTCAGTTTCTGGAATTTAGTAAACTAACTCGTGCTACAAGGCACTGACCTTTCCCCTGCTTTTTCATCTAATTCTAGTTTTGTGCTTGACCTGTTTATATGATGAATCAACTGCCAAGACTTGGTCATGAGAATCACTGTTTCTTCAAATAGCACCTCATGCTCGCCTTCTTTGTGATTCCATCGTCAACTTTGACTACCATAAATCTAATGATGTACCTCATACAAAATTCAATGCATGCTTTTTATTTAGTTGGGTTTATTTGAGTCAGTGTCAATTTCCTTCTGGCTATGTAATACCTGAAGCATATAAATATCACTGAAGGCACCGGTTCATCTTATAGGTTGTTTTGTCTTCTGAATGTCCATAAATATCTAGGTATGCGACCACTGCTTCTGGCTTGACGCTAAGATATTTTTGCTTAGAAATAGCTATAACAATTGTTGTTGGCCACCACCCTTGTATTTTCAAGAGACTGGGGTGCGAATATACTTGTACACCTGAATTCTTTGATTTATATATCTATTGCTTCGGTGTTAGAAAAAAAACTATATAATTCTTCTAGAACACTCGGTATTCTGAAAACAAAGAGAAGCCGCTGCTTCTCATTGAGTGTTATATCCAATGTATATTTATAATACTACTATATATTCCACTTTTCCAATTCTTGTTTCGGTGTTTGTTCCTTGTAGTATTTCCCCCAAGGATACTGATAGTTATCAATGTATCCTATTGATGTAACTGTAATCTTCAGACATTGTTAGCTGCTCTGTTTTTTGCCTTAAAAAGATTTTTTTTGGTGCCAACTTGCCATTGTTCTATACTTCCATCATTTAGATGATGTAACATACCTGTTTGAATTCTACTACTGCTTCATCCAATGGCACTTTCTCACACTGATGAACTACTCTAGCGGACTCTTCCCAAGTGGGAAGATGATTGGATGCCGCCTTTTTAGGAGCTTCTGCAGTACTGTGATTTTTGTGTTAGAGCTTAAGGTTCTGTATTCTTTATAATTCTGTTGACCTTTTGAACCACGTACATTAGTTTTGTAGCCTACCTTCTACTTTCGGTATTGTTTCCATTCTTGTTACCTCTCTATGAGCTAATATCTATGGCATATCTGAGAAATCAATCCTAATTATCTCATTGTTTCTCTTAATGAAAGATTAGTGTTAGATTAGTTGTAGCCATCCTTGTAGCACTACGTCTCAAATTTGTTGTTTTAGTGTATTAGACAGACATCTGCTTGTTAGTAAGCATTAGCTAAATGCTAGTGATGTCATCATGGGGTGGTTCCGGTCCTCGTCATCAAATGATAATATGGTCAACGGTTCCTCACAATATTGTTCTCTTTCCATCTACTCGGGAAATCAATGTAGTTCTTTCTTATCCATTTCATCTTCGACCTGTTTCTGTTTGACAATGTCTGTATCACTTTATCACTTGAGATCAATCGGTGCCTGGGAACCATTTCTTTGTTGTGGTAACGCTCTGTTTCTTGGCATGTAGTGTGGGGTCTTTTTATTAATGTAAGGTATTAGTGTTGAGGCATTTTTATTAATATATATTTGTATTTGATGATATGTAGGGGGATGGGTCAATGTAAATTATGTAATAAGATACGTGGAATATTAAAGATGGTAATAAAATTAGTCGATATTTTATTTACCGGTGTTATCCTGTGTTTGAAGTGTTTCTGGGGTTGATGGATCCGTGTTATGTATCATAAACAACCGCATTATTGAAACTTGAGTGGGTTAAAGAAGGATTGGGTTTTTATTTTAGCCCTTTGGTGTCGATTCATGATGGAAATCCGGTATGTAGGTAGAAATTATATTGTCACAAACGGTTTGGTTCCGCTTTGTTCCTTTCTTTTTCGTCCTTGTTATTTAGTTATTTGGATAAAACCTCAGGGGAGGTCAGTGTGTTACCCTAAGAACAAAGATTGAGATAATTAAGGACGTCGTGGGGAGCATAGTTACAATGATCTGGCTCTCTTCGGTGCTCCCAGCTACGAACTCTCAGCATCAGGAACTCTGTATTCCTTTTTTGTACCATAGTTTTTGGGTTAGGTTTTTTATGGTTTTCTGATTTGCTGTTTTTGGCTTTCTAAGTTCCGGTTTTGCTGCTTCAGGGGACCCCAATTCATTCCGGAAGTTTCTGATAGCCCCAATTTATTCCCACATGAATCACATATTCTTTACGATTAATTTTTTTATGGGGGTATACACGGTCCCGATTGGACTGCATTTGTACAAAACCAGGAACATAATTGGTAGTATGGTTCCAAGGGATTGATAAACCACCTGATTTGGTTCAGGTTGTTAAATCTTTGTTTTTAGAACAAGTGAAACCACTTTTATTTTATTTTATATTTCTTCAAAATTTTGAGTCTTAGGACATATCTTATGTGCAATTCAAATTTTTTTTGGATTGCACTGTGTATTTCAAGCATTTTAAGTCTTATTTTAGGTATATTTCAATGATCCAAAATTTTAGTTATTGTAGTTATCATATTTTTCTTCTTTTTCAAAAATTTTAAAGCTGACCTATTGCTCTACCTTGTTGGTCGTGCCAAATAGAAAACAAAGCCAAAACAAAACAAATTTGCATTTTCGTAAGGAATTAACTTAAATCAGTCAGGACAGAGGGATAAGGCCAAGTAGTTAGCCTAATAGCTGATGTTGTTTGTGTTTGAGTTTGAGTTTTATCACTGTCAAGTATTTTTTTTTTCTCCATAGGCCAATGAATATTTTTCATCATACATTAAAAAAAAAAAAGAATGGAGTCTTGATGTTTCCTTTCTGAGAATGTAATCTATCGTATAAATCCTAGGATGTGCTAGGATTCATTTGGAAAATGTAATCAGTCCAGTAATGCTTTTAAATTTTAATTTATTTTATTTTTGCATTGGCTTAACCAATAGAAACTTTGATTAATAATGCTCCTATAAAAAAGTCACTTTTCTATACACTGAGTTTGTGTCGTATAGACTTTTTTGTCTAAAAATTGTTTTAAAATGAATGTTTATAAATTAATAAGGCGTTTGGTTTCAGCCAAAAGAATCCGAATTTATTCAAGGTAATTTGTTCGGTTATAAAGTATGATTGATTTTGCTCTAAATATAGGACCCATTAAAATTGGTTTTTAATTTGGGTTGGCTCTATGGAAACCACAACCTCCCCTTTGCATAGTTGTCTTTAGTATGCGATGGCTTCAAAAATATTGGTTCGGTTCGACCGCCAAAGAAACATAGATAGAAATTTGAGAATTTTTATGGTATTTGAATTGGAACCAAGAAAAATTCTTCGAATTTAAAATAGGAGGTCATAATCAAGTAGATAGAAATTTGAGAATTTTTATGGTATTTGAATTGGAACAAAGAAAGATTCTTCGAATTTAAAATAGGAGGTCAAAATTCACTTGATTATGTGATTCCATATGCTCAAGGGAATCTGAACCATTCATTTTCAATTAGAGAAAATTTTCTTGACCCAAATTTAGAAACCGTATGTAAACCCACTGATTAAAATTTGGATTTTCTTTCCTTTTCTTACTTTTCTGACTACACAACCAGAAGGAAGGTTGATAATTCCAATGATTCCCAAACAAATGAATGTATAATTTTGTAGCTAAGGGCATCCAAGATAAACAAAAACACGAAGCTTAGTCTCAAAAAGAACGGAAAATTACCTTTTTCCTAATTGCATACCCATCTCTCATAATCTCAAAAAGTAAAAAGAACCTGTATTACAAAATCTTAAATGTGTTCACAGACTAAACTAAGTATGAGAGATAAGAACACAAAAAATGGAACCAAACCCATATAAAATAAACTCCATTTACAGTCAAATAAACCACAAAAAGGTCGAGTACATGGTTTACGGTAGAGGAGGTAGCGAGGGCAAGGGCGGGGGGAGGGGGAGGAGGAGGAAGAGAAGAGACTGGAGGAGGAGAGGAGAAGAGTACATGGTTCGCTGGAGAGGAGTCGATGCTACTGCTCTTGGCCTTGACCTGCATCTTAGTCGAGGGGATAGGTGGAGTTGGATGCTTTTAACTGGACAGAGGAAGCTAATCCGTCCAGCTCGAGCCGTCAAATGGACCCTTGGCCCCGATCATAACAGAAGACGGTTGTATCAAGGGGCAGAGCTCGAACTTAGATTCAGTGGGGTCAAAATTATAAAATTTATAAAATTTAAAAAAAATTATAAATTTTTATGGGATCAAAATTATATTTATGAAAAATTATATTTGAGATAGTAGTGTAATTTGTTTTTTTCAGTGGGGCCCTATAGTAGCTCCACCCATGGTTGTATCAAACTGTCTCCGGCGGGTTAGCGGTTCGACTGCCAATTTTTCTACTCTTCACATTCAAGACCAGTTTTTAAAGTGAAACAATTTTAGAGAGTTAACCGAACCGAAACTTGGACCAATCACCGATTTAACCGGTCGATCCAACGGATACAAACCCATTTTTAAAACATTTCTCTTCTTAGAACCAAACCTTTCTCTCTCTCTTTCTCTCTCTCTTTAGGTAGCTCTCTGCTTTTGTAAGACAAAACCGTAGATCCATCTCATCCGGCCACCATTTTCTCTCTCCTCAACTCCATAGGCAGGCAAAATGATGCACCTTTCTCTCCCTCTCTAAAACTCCCCTTTTCTGTACACACCTATCTGTCTCTCCAATTCATCCAGTTTAGAATTCCTGATTAAGGTTAAATGTCTATATCATATATGGATTCTCTCTCTTCTCTCTCTATAAATCCAATCCAATGTTCTTCATCTTGTCTTCGTCAGATTGAATCCCTTCAAATCCATAGCCTCTATTAGGGTTTTAACTCTCTCTAAAGCTTCCAATGGCCACCATATTCAACCTCAAACCCTACATAGAGATCGAGATTGGCAATGACGAGATCGATCCTTTCGATTGATTTCACAATTCGCTTCTCCTCCTAATCTTCAACAAGATCAGCGATGTCAAACCCCTAGGCCAATGTTGTGTTGTCTCATGTTGGTTCAGCATCCTGGTCTTGCAGGTGGAGAACGATGTTATCCATGTCGATTGCATAATTTTCAACGACGATGACGCGGCCATCGTCAACAAGGAGTGTGGTTGCGTTCTCGAGCCTGTTTTACCGCGATCGTGAGGCTGGAGGCCTTGGGCCAAAATGGAATCGGACATCAATGTGTCTTGGTATGAGCATGATGAATAGAATTCTACGCTAAACAGATAACACTCTGATTGTCACAAAAAATCTAATATGCTCATGAGAAATCCCTAAGTCATTGATCAAACTATGTAGCCAGATAATTTCCTTAAAAGCTTCTGTCATTGCCATGTACTCTACCTCAGTCGTGGACAAAGTAACTGTAGATTGAAGAATAGAACCCCAATTAATCGGTCCACCAGTCATAGTAAAAACATATTTAGTCGTTAATCGTCATTTGTCAAAATCACCAGCATAATTAGAATCAATATAACCAACTGAATACTGACCCAGCTTGTCGTCCCTCTAAAATTTCAAATCAACATCGACTGTACCATTAATATACTATGGAATCCATTTCAAATCCTTCCAATGAATTTTTCTTGGGTCGTACATATACCTGCTGATCATGCTAACAGTATGTGAAATATTCAGTCTTGTATAAACCATAGCATACATCAGAGTACCAACCGCATTAGCACAAGGAATATTTGCCATTTGCTTTTGCTCTTCATCCGTACTCAGAACATAGAAGCATTCAATCTAAAGCGATATGCCAACGGTGTACTGACAGGTTTAGTTGAATGTCCATGCCAAATTTTTGTTAATTTTTTTGCAGATACTGAGTCTGAGTCAACCAACCATACCTTTCACTTTATCCCTCTTAATCTCCATAGCAAGAATTTTTTAGGCTTTGCCAAGTTCATTCATTTCAAATTTTTGACTGAGTTGAGCTTTCAATAGATTAATTTCCACGTTGCTCTTAGATGCGTTTAGCATATCATCCATATATAAGAACAAATATATCATGAAACCGTCTTAGAGTTTGCAGAAATACACACAATAATCAAACTGACTTTTGTGTATTTGTGCTTTACCATGAACTAATCAAATCTCACATGCCACTGTTGTGGAGACTGTTTCAAACCATACAAAGACTTCCTCAATTTGCAAGTCCAATTCTCTTTTCCAGGAACTTTAAACCCATTTGGCTAAAACATGTATATCTCCCCATCCAAATTACCATGGAGGAACGCAATTTTGACGTCGAGTTGAGCAAATTCAAGATCAGATTGAGTAACCAAAATTAGCAAAATTCGAATAGACGAATACTTAACAACAGGAGAGAACACCCCATTATAGTCTATCTTTTCTTTTTGAGCATAGTCTTTAGCCACGAGTCTAGCTTTAAATCTGACCCCTGGAGTATCATCTTTCTTAGCAAATACGCATTTACATCCGATCACTTTCTTTCCTTTGGGCAGTTGTACCAACTCCCAAGTCTGGTTTCTGTGAAGAGACTTCATTTTTTCATTTATAGCCTTCTTCCATTTCAGATTTTAAGTACCCTATATAACATCTTTGTAAGTACATGAAACTCTCTCAATCACCAAAAGTGCATAGGCTAAAGTATAAGCAGTCCGCGAATCACGCTCTTCAGCTTACTAGTCGCGATGTATTCTGTTGGTTGTAAAGTTTGAACCTCTTCCAGATTTGATGTAGTGTCAATATCTACTGTCTGAATAGTTTTAGTCGGAGTTTTAGTCGGAAACACTAGACTCACAAACTCCACTTTGTTGAGTAGATGTTAGACTCATATTCTTTTTCTCAGAATTTTTCAAATATAACATCTCAGACTCATCAAAAGTAACATCCCTACACATAACAACCTTTCTCGACTCATGACACCAAAGTCTGTATGCCTTTATACTACTACTAAAGTCCAAGAATATGGCTTTCTTGGCTTTATGATCCAACTTGAATTTAGTCACGTGAAAATATATAGGACATCCAAACATGTGTAACTAGTCATAATTAGTAACAGGTTTATTAGACCATACCTCCATGAGCGTCTTTCAACCAATCCCAACTGCAGGTAATCTGTTGATAAGGTGAGAGGCATAGTCCATTACCTCTACCCAAAATGCATTATTCAATCCAAAATGAGATAACATGTATCGAACTTTCTCCACTAGAATATGGTTCATGCATTTTGCCACTCTGTTCTGCTGAGGCATACCAGGAATTGTGAATTGTCTGGTAATTCTTTCCTTTTGACAAATATTGAGGAACACATCTGATTTGTACTTGCCACCATTATCTGATCTGAGTTTTTTAATTTTCTACCAGTCTAAGTCTCAATCATTTGCTTCCAATTCATAAAGATGTCAAAAACTTTATCTTTATGTTTCATAGTGTACCCTAAATTCGTCTAGAGAAATCGTTGATAAACATAACAAACTAGTGTTTACCTCCCAAAGAAGTATTCTTTGTAGGTTCCCAAACATCAGAGTGAACATAATCCAGAACTCCTTGTAGTGCCGAACTTTACACTTGTCTTCTTACCCAACACATAATACCCACATAATTCTATTTTTCCAATCTTGGCTCTATTCAGAACATCTTGCAGTACCAAAGTTTGCAAACCTTTCTCACTAGTATGCCCCATTCACATTTGCCATAATTTGAAAGTGTCTGATCCATCTGAATTGTTGGAGACAATAACTCTCCATATGACAATACTCTCATATAGGAATATAGATTTCCTTTGCGAGTGCCATTCATAGCAACCAGTGCACCTCAAACTACATTTAGAATACCTCATTTCGTAGTGACCTTATAACCTTTTGAGTCTAAGGCTCTCAGAGAGATAAGATTTTCTTCAAGTCCGGTACATACTGAACATCAGTCAAAACTCTGATAGTTCCATAAAACATCTTCAATTGGATATTGCCTATCCTTTTTGTTTTGCCGGCATTATTGTTACCCATTAGGATAACTCCATTGTCGAACTCCTCAAAGCTCTAAAAATAGTCTCTATAAGGGCTCATGTGATAGGAACATCCTGAATCCAGAATTCACTTGTCAGAATGATTAATGGGTGATGAAAAAGTCAAAGATGAATCCAAATCTTCATCTCTGTTTCGTGCCACATACATTTTTGGTTCCTTCTTTTCTTTGTTTGGACAATCTTTCTTCTAATGACTTTTCTAATGACAATAGGCACATTCATCATTCGCAAGTTATCATCTATCAAATGATTTTTGTCTTGATTTTGAGCAAGATTTCTCTCTCACTCCATATTTTTGGATACTCATCCTACCCCTTGCTGTAAATGCATTTGAACTCGATTTCACTGTGCATGCCGATCTTTCTTCTGTACCTCATTATTTATCAAGGCACTAGAAACATCATTAAATTTAATTTCATCTTTACCATACAACAAAGTGGTTGTCAAGTGCTCATAAGTATCAGGTAAGGAATTTAATAACAAAAAAGTTTATCTTCATTGTCAATTTTAACATTCAGATTTTGCAAATTAGCCCAAATTTTACTAAAACTATTCAAATGGTTCTCAACATTTTTGGTTATGTACTTATTCTCGAGTTTGTCCTACAATTTCTTTGTTGAGGTCTCTTTCATAAAAAAATACTTCTGGTCTTTGGGAAGACAAAGTCTGATAGTGAGGCAAGCTTGGCGATTAAACTTCGCCCAATCCTTATTTAACACGTCATCGAGCTTATCCTCTAGAGTAAAATCGAAGTCCTGTTGAGTTAGAACATCCAAACTTTGCATTGCCACATGCTAAAGTTATTTGTCCTATCAAATTTTTTAACTTCAAATTTGGTGTTGGACATTATAGTCCTTTGCCTAGAGCTGCCAAAAGTGGTAGTGGTTTTATCGTTTGCTATCTAAATAATTTTAACTCCACCCAAACTAGTATAGAATCAAAATACGCAAATTCAGACTACGCAGATGAGTCCCGAATGCAAAAAACTTTTTTTTTGTCGCATCTTTAGTTAGATACTTAGCATGTAGTGCATCCCAAAGTTCATTTACCGTCTCTGAATTTTGACAGACATGAAATAGGTCATCAAATAAAGCATTAATAATATGTCATCAGCAAATGTAGTCATCATTCTCTCATTTAAACCTCTCTCGGGGGTCCAGTATTTCATCATCTTTTTCTTCTGGACTTGATGTGGTCAGAACTTAGACCACTTTTATTGTGGTAAAGAGGAAATGCGTCTTCTTCTCTCTACGCATAAAATTGTCTCTATCAAACCGATCAAGCTTGACAAAATATTGTGTCATTTTTTATGGAGAATCGCCATTTCAAATATTGCCTTTAGATTTGAAAATAAATTAGTATGGCAGTGTCTTTAAACACAATAAATATTGTACACTTCGAGACACATTACTATGTTGCTTTTTTAAAGACAGTATTTTTCCCCACCAAATGGTATACACATGTTATAGCAAATTTACCTTCAAGATATAACGAAACTTGAACTCTTGATTCTTACTATTCGTGTTGGCACAAGCAGAGATAGTCAAAAAATCTGCTTAATTTGTAAAAGAGAATTGAGAACCACTAAAATTCTATTTCTGTAGAATAATAGAATTTCAAAAAAAATACTCAAAATATAATTGAAGTAATCTTTCTTTTTTATATATTTTTTTCTATTATTGAATAACGGTAAGAAGAGGTGTCTATTATAGCTATTACACCCCCCTTCATCACACCTTCGACCATTTATGACCGTTTGTCAATCCATATCAGTTATAACTATTCGGATTTGATTATATCCGTCCGATCATGCTGGTTGCCATCAATTAACCATCGCACCCCTTTCGCTACACGTGTGCCATCTGACCAATGGTCACTTAATTCGATTGCCATGTCACTGCCATTTGTTGCCAAGTGGCAATAAGAGAAGGTGCCTACCAGGCGCTTTTGCGTCGACGTGCTAAGTATGCCACACAACCCACTACCACGCACTGGTTCATGGTGCTAAGCACTGGTTTCTCCGATTTATGGATTTTATGGTGCAAAGCAACATTGCATAGCCACTTTAGAGCCAATCATATTTAATACTTTAAATATATTTCTATATATAAACAAGAAAAACTTTCCTTATCTAATCAATATGGGAGAAAAATCTACGTACAAAAAATGAGCATTTTAAAGGAACAAGGAAGCTTTTCAAAACCCAAAAATTAACGCCATTAATATTTTGAAAATCTCTAACATCACATTTGGAATTTCCCGAAGGGACTTTGCTCAAGGGGGCGACATTGGTTGCGATATCGGGTACCAAGAAAGAGGTTTCGGATGGGTCTTGGGATTCAGTCGCATTGGAGGAGACGTATGGGATGGCTGCAACCTTCCTAGCTTAGAGAGAATATGAATAACATACTATGATTGACCACTCTTGGAAAACTAGACTTGAGGTTATAATGGAGTAAAAAAGGGATGCAATGTCTCATAACTCAACTCTGTGTCTCTTCCATGTTCGTCGCTTTATGTCCACTTCAGAACACCCAACCGACTTAATGCACCTTAGTTTGCATTGCCTTTATAAAAAGACTAGTTTGAGTTTCCCTAACTTGCCTACACAAACAAAATGTTTGGTTCTCTGCAATAAATGTAATTCTTCACTGATTAGTATTAGTTCATTTATCACTCTTAGTTTGTTAGTTTGTTCTTTGATTCAAGGGGAAAATGCGGTAAGGACTAGAAGGGTTTCACACATTTGGATTTCCATACGAAATGGGTTTGTTCAAGGCAAGATCAAAGAGCAAGGCAACACTTAGAGTGCTTGGAATAGAAAAGGCCACCCATGGATAAAACTAGGCTTGGGTGTCAAGTTACTTTCATCGTACGATATGATCGAAAAGCATCCAAGTATCTCATTGCCAACTTTGTCAACGAACACAACCATCCCCTGGAAGAACCACATAGCGCCCATTTTCTCTTGTTGCATAGGTTGGTGAATAATACAGATAAGTCTTAAGTAAAAGCTATGTGTAAGGTCGGGATGAAGACGAGCTAGATCATGGATTTCATGGTTCATCAAGCGGTATCTTGTAAAGCCGAGTCTGACCCGTCAGTGTGGATGAGGACAACCAGATAGAAAAATTATTTCGGGCAGATTCTAGATCTCGAATGGACTATGCTACATTCGGTGATGTGTTGGTATTCGACACGACTTACCAGACAAATGTATATAACAAGCCATTCGTCATTCTAGCCGGCATGAGCAACCATTATTTGATGACCATATTTGGTTGCTCTCTTTTAGCCGATGAGAGGTTTGAAGCATATAAGTGGGTGTTGGAAACATTTATGGAGGCAATGCATAACAAAAGACCCGTCTCAATAGTCACCATAGGCAATGCATGCGAGGAATTGAAGAAGTAATTCCAGATTGTAGGCATCGTCTCTGCTCGTGGCATTTGGAGAGAAATGTCACGACAAATGTCCACATACCCTAGTTTCAAGAAGTTTCAAAAGGTGTATGAAAATGAGATGTGAGATAGATGAATTTGAGGATGCTTGGGCTGAGGTGGTGGTACGGTACGCTCTCCAATAAAACAATTGGGCGTCAAATACTTATCGCAAGCAGCATCTGTGGGTTGAGGCCTATCCCCGTGGGCATATATTTACTGGGGCGATGAGTACACAACACGTAGAGGGTATGAATGCTTATTTCAACCAATTCCTAAAGAAGAGATTGAGTCTCATAGAATTTATGGGACATTATGATAGGGCTTTGAATAGGATTAGAAACAAAGAGGCAGAGGCTAAGTCTTGAACAAAAAACAGTGATGTGGTTTTGATTACATCACTTGATCCCCTTGAGATATAAACAACCGATTTGCTCACTAGAAATATCTTCTTCAGGTTCCGTGCTACAATTTCTAAAGAGGGCGCATATTTCTTGTTGCTAAAAGTTGTAAACGAAGAGTCTAATTATGTAACATACTTCCTCTCTAAGTATACAACATGCAAGTTGACTTAGAGAGTCGAGTATTATCCAACGAATAACACAATCAGATGTTGTTGCTCGAAATTTGAGTCGTTTGGAATTTTGTTCAATCATGTGATTACCGTCATAAAGCATGACCATCTAAGATGTATTCCTCCGAGCTGTGTACTATTGAGGTGGATGAAAGAAGGTGGGCCTCGTCATGAGTTACAATCTGACACCAAAATGTCTTGTGCCTTAAAACAGACGACACGTTTTTTGATGTTTGAGTCTAATCAATGAGATGTCATACTATAGCTCAATGCAGATAGTGATTTCAAAATGGCCTAGGGAACTAGCATGTGAAATGTGTGTCGAATGAAGCTGGCTGTTTGGGCGAAA
>CM018893.1:11317703-11320203 GCA_009663005.1 Actinidia chinensis
GCACACAGCTTTTGTCTGTTTGCAGAGGGGCTGGGTTGTGTTGGTAGGATTTGCTATGGTGCTTTGAGAGCACAGAGAGCAGAGAGGTTGTGATCTGTGAGATATGTAGAGAGCAAGACTGAGAGATAAGAGATGAGGAGAGGGCTGACGAGTGAGTGGAGATGAGCTCCTCCCTATTGTACTCATTGTTTATTCCTGGGATAGTGATTATTGGTTCCTCCTTCCTTGGATGTAAGCATTGTTTGGCGAACCACGTTAATATCTTGTCTTGTTGTGTGTGGTTGATGTTGGCAAGTGACTGGTAACTCGTTTTGGGCACACAAGCGTGCTTCACTTAAAACATGTGCTCCTTGCAAGTTATTTAGGATCGACATAATTGTTGTCATATCTAATTTGAACATAGTTCGATGTATTTTTTTTATTTTTTTTAATATTATATGTCCTGGTAAAGTGTAATTGGCAAACAATGATAGTATTATGTCTCAGTACATATGTTCTTAGAAATAGTTAGATGTATTTTTTCTGTTTTTTCTCATTTGGTGTTTGTGATTATAATTTGGGATCAAATGAAAATAGACATGAATTGGGGTTTTCAGTTATGGCTAAATGAAATGAACACAGAGAAATTTGCTTTTCGGGTATATGTATTTCATCGTTATAGATTTCAGTTTGTTAGATGCATCTTCATTCTTGGGGGTTGCATTGCAGTTAGATAAATAGCTTTTAATAAAATATGGTTGGCATATGATCCCTCTTGAAGAAATTTAATACTCTGTTATTTGGGTTTTTCTCCTTATACGATCAAAGGCTGTTTTTCCCCTCCTTTTTTTGTACCTTCTAGGTTTACCAAATTGTCAATAAATGACAAGGGACAGAAATCTGAGTTACCCATACCATTTCTAACATTTTATGTTGTTTTGTGCTAATTAGATACCATTTCTCAATGGTTGATTTTTGCCCTTGTTTTGAAGTCGTGGTAATGAATTTGAATTTAATAAGAGCCATAATGGAACTTTTTTTATAATTACAATCTTTCCATCACTGAAATTGGTACTTATGAGTCAATTATACTCTCAGCTACTGTGTTAGGGCCATAATGAGCCAAAATGGCGTCATTTGCCTTTATGGAAATGAGAGGGGACTTTTTTAGTCTGGATTTATTGAAGCAAGTTATTATATAGTTAAAAAATACAAGATCATCTACGATGTAATCGTTGATAAGGAGCTAAATTGGATGTCACAACGAAAATCTTATAAAAATATTTTGCGATATTGTATTGGATGTTTCTGCAATTCATTGGATATTGGACATTGCTCGATTGGATGCGCTATATGTTAAGCTCATTTTAGAAGTCTGGATTTTGGAGCAGATTATGTTGTGATATTGTAACATTTTCAAATTCGGTTATGACATTTCAGTTATAACATGGTTGGTTTATTTGTAAAAGAGTCAAGCAAATCTCTCATTCGTGAATTTTATGACCATGTGAATCGAGATGGTGTCGACTGCAACAATCTTATAATAATTGCAAATTAAAATTCAAATTAATCAAGATTTAATTTATAATTATTTATTCTTATAATTTTTTTCCATTTTTTGGTTCTTCTAGTCAAAATATACCCAAAAAAAAAATATTTGATCAAGTGATGGAAAAATTTCATTGCAAATAATAATTAAAAAAAAACTCATTTTCTATGTAGGCATTAATGTGATTTGATTTGCTAATAAATTACAATGGTAAATTTTACCGTTGGTCCCTATTATTAGGTAAAATTTCACTTTAGACCCTACACTTGAAATTTAAACAATTAGAACTTTGCAGTTTATAATAAAATTCAGTTTAGTCCATCAATCTAATACCAAGATAGATAAATACAAATAAAGAGAGATATAGGGTGATAAGCAAATGTGTGGATGGCTAATAATAAATATGGTGATAATGACCTTAGTTATGTATTGACTCTATATATATACACACATAAAGAAAGGTAGATAGATAGGAAATGTAATCATTGTCATGACTGAAGGGAATTGTATCCCGTAAAGGAAGCTAGGATTTTAAATTTTTTCTTCTTTCAGATCTTAAGCATTGTAAATCGTACAACGTTGATCAAGAGGGGTTCGATATTCCTTGACGATCAAGGATCAAACTTGAGGTGCTACAGCTGATGTGCCTCACTGCCTGCAGTAGCTACTATCGCTGCTTGCTGCCTTGGCCGTGTGGCTGCTACTTACTGCCTTGTTTGCTACCCATGCACTGGTTGTTGTCCCTATAGTGGCTTGCCACTGCCTTGCTGTTGCCGCGGCCATGGGGTGCTGCTTGCAATAACTTGCTGCGGCTGCAGGTTACGGCTTGCTGTTACTTGTCTCAATTGCCTGCCAATTTCAACAACCTACTTTTTACAAAACCCTAGTCCTAAACGCTTTAGGACTTTATTTTTTAGTTTTCTAGACCCCTTGATTTTCTCTCATTTTTTTCTCAACCCTAACCAATCTATT
>CM018893.1:11322703-11330203 GCA_009663005.1 Actinidia chinensis
AATTATTTTTTGATTTTCTAAAAGAGTGAGGTCCTGATTGCCTATGTCTATGGATTGACCAAAGGAAGGTAGTTCTACAAATCGACCCCCTTTGCTTGATGAGATGAACTATCCCTATTGGAAAGCTAAAATGAGGAATTTTCTTAAGTCTATTGATGAACATGTTTGGCAAGCAATTATCAGTGGCTGAGAGTCACCCACAGTCATAACTGGTAAAGTCGATTATGAAAATTGTGAATGAAATAGTAAAACTATTAATGTTATTTTTAACGGAGTTACAGCTGAGGAGTATCGTAGAATCTCATACTATGAACTTGCTAAAGAGGCTTGAGATATTTTATAAATCACCCATGAAGGTACTACTACTGTAAAAATTTCTAAATTTCAGTAATTGACAACTGCCTTTGAAACTTTGAGAATGGAAGACGATCAAACATTTGATCAATTTTATTTTAAACTTAGTGACATCGTCAACTCGAGTTTTAACCTTAGTGAACAATTTTTCTCTTAAAAAATTGTTCGAAAAATCTTGAGAGATCTTTACTTGAGAGATTTCAAGCCAAAGGTTACAGCCATAGAGGAAAGTATGGATACTGATACCTTGAAAGTTGAGGACTTAGTGGGTTCCTTATAAACTTTTGAAGCAAATTTTTGTTAACGTAAAAAAACTAAAGGTATTGCATTAAGCTCCACTAAGAAAAGATCTAATGAGGCAGATGATAGTCACTCGGATTTGGGTATCTAGGAGATAGCCTTGTTTGTCAAAAAAATTAAAAAACTCTTCAGTAAACGACAAGATCAATCTACCTCAGTTGAAAAGGCTAAAGGAAAACCTTTTGAAAAAATAAAATTTGTAAGGAAATCCTTTGATAAGTTTGATCAAAAACAATGTTTTGAATATCATGACTTTGGGCATATTACTACGGATTATCCAAACAAAAAAAAAAGAAAACAGAGTTTTGACAATGACTTAGAGTGATTATGAGAAAGAAGATGAATCAAACTGTGATGATAAATCTGAAAATTTTACTGCATTCATGACTTCTATTGCTGAAGTAATAGAAACATCATCAAAGGCTCAAGAAATTGAAAAATCAAATGAATCATTTAGTACAATTGGATCTATCGAGGAAGAATCAGATGATGATGACAAAAGTAAATTGCAATGAGCTTATGATTAATTGTACAAGCAGTCATACAAGCTTATTGATGTAAATATCAAATTAGGTAAGAGGTTGAAAAAGGCTCTAGAAGAAGTTGACTCCTTGAAAAAGATGAATAAAGATGCTCAAGCAGAAATTAGTCAGTGGAAAAATCATCGAACAACCCTGACAGACAAATGTGAGATTTCTCAAGAAACATGCATTTGATAGAGATGGGTTCAAGAAGGCTCTTGAAGAAAAAATTCTGAAACTTGAAGCTGATCTCTCAAAGTATAGTCTAACATTCAAGAAGTATGAGGTAAGTGTATCTACTATTGAGAAAATGTGACTTAATCAGAAGAACTCTTGAGATACTCATGGCATTGGATATGAGGCCAAACTAACCATGTCAAAGCAACAACAATATAGTAAGCCCATTAAATTTGTTCCTGAAGAAAAGTATAATCCCTCTTACTTCGTTCCTATCTGTCATTACTGTGGTATAAGAGGCATATTAGGCCAAAATGTCATAAATTGTATGGATTACCTGTTGACTATGTTCAAACTCGTAATCTTCAAAATCAAAGTAGATCATACAATGGTCAGATGTCTAATAGGTTTCATATGTTGTCTAATCAAAAGAATTTTACTAGACAGAATTTTCAAAGACATGCTTAGCCCCAACACCATAGAAATTCCTATAAAAATAGACAATCTCTAGCTAAGCATGTAAATGCTAAAATTAAGACTGTATGGATAAGGAATAATGACCTGAGAGAATATGTTGTCCACACTGCACTAAAGACTCACAATTCTAATATGTGGTAGCTAGATAGTGATTGCTCAAGGCATATATGTGGCAATAAAGAGTTTTTTGACACTGCAACTAAATGTGATGGAGGGTTAGTAACTTTTGGAGATGGCAACACTTCCAAAGTTATGAAAAAAGGTAATATAAGATCTTAATGGTTACCAAACCTCACAGATGTATTGCTACTTGAGGGTTTTAAAGGCTAATCTCATAAGTATCAGTCAGTTATATGACAAACAATATCAAGTACACTTTTTTAAAAATGAGTGCTCTATTTTTGATAAAAAATGGTACTTGTGTTATGAAAGGTGTGCGCACTCCTAATAATTGCTATGGGATCACCACAGAAAGTGGTATTACTTGTAAATTTGCTAAGCTGGATGACACTGAGCCGTGGCATCAAAGACTTGGCCATGTAAACTTTAATGATCTTTCTAGACTTTCCAGCTCAGAACTCATTCGTGGGATTCTAAAACTTGGAAAAATCACAAGTTGTGTTTGTGGACCATGCCAATTGAAAAAGAAAATTAAGGCCATGCACAAGAAAGTTAAGCAGATTGAAACCTCTAAACCTCTTGAACTTGTTCATATGGATTTAATTGTTCCTACTCAAATATAGAGTATTGGAGAAAATAAATATATTTTTGTGGCGGTCGATGATTTATCTCGATTTACATGAGTTGACTTTATTCGAGAGAAATCTGACACTTTCTCTATGTTTTAAGCCTTGTGTTTAAAAGTATGGGTAGAGAAAGGGACAAAAATTGGATGTCTACTTCATCAGCTTATAATCATCACTTCCCTGAGCTTGGTATGAAAGGTTGACTACTTTTTTGCTAAAGTCTTGCTTTTCTCGAAGGGGAGCTGATAAAACCTTCTTTATAAATAAAGAATCTAAGCACATTCTTATTACTCAAATCTATGTCGATGATATTGTGTTTAGTTCTACCTCTGAATTTTTTTTTATAATTTTTCTGAATATATAAAAAGTCAATTTGAAATGAGCATGATGGGTGAGTTGAATTACTTCCTAGGTTTACAAGTTAAACAAATGGATAAATAGATTTTTATCTCTCAATCCAAATATGCTAGAGACCTAATGAAAAAATTTAGTTTGAAAAATACTAAACATGCTAGAACCCCCATGAGTACTAGTCTTAAGCTTAGTAAGGATGCTTCAAGCAAAGATGTTGATCAAACCTTGTACATAAGTATGATTAGTAGTCTGCTTTATTTAACTTCCAATAGACCTGATATTGCATTTAGTGTTGGTATTTGTACTCGTTTTCAGGCATGTCCCAAAGAGTCACATTTGTTTGCTATTAAAAGAATCATTAAATATATTACCAGTACTCTTGGGTATGGTATTTGTTTTACCTTAGAGACTAATGCGGATATCGCAAGTTACACTGATGCAGATTGGGCAGGGTCTGTCGATGATCGTAAGAGCATCTCTGGCGGGTGTTTTTATGTAGGAAATAATCTTGTTGCTTTGGCATAGTAAAAAGCAAAATTTTATTTCCTTGTCCACTGCTGAGGTAGAGTACATAGCTTTTAAAAGGTGTTGTACTTAACTTTTGTGGATGAAACAAATGCTGAGTGATTATGGTTTAGAACAGAATGTCATGATCTTATTTTGTGACAAAATAAGTGCAATTAGTATTTCTAAGAATCCTGTTCAACATTCTCGCACTAAACATATTGCATTCGCACTAAATATATTCTGTGATTTAGTCGAAGAGAAAGTTATCTCTCTAGAGCATATTTTCATTGAAAATTAACTTGTTGATCTCTTCACTAAACCTCTCGACACTCTTAGATTTGAATTTCTGCAGAAATCCTTAGGAGTGTGCTCTCTCGAGTAGTTTGTTATATTGGGGATGTGGCTTAAGTGTTCCTTATCGTCTCATTTTTTTCTCAAGTCGTATCTCATGGTGTATATGTGTGTGTGTTTTATTTTATGTCTAAACTTGTTCATGACCTATTTCTCTCCCTTTCAAAGCTCTTCCCATGAAATGGTAGTAGTATGAGCATGTTCTGAATTGAACCTTGTACGTATCATTGATTGTGTATTGGAAATTCAAGTGACATTGATGATATTAATCTTGATCTTGCTTCATGTTGATTTGGTGCTCTCCTCATGAGATCTATTCGAATATACAATTCGTTTATTTTGATCTTTTTACAAATTTATAATGGATGATCTCTCTTATTCATAAATGTCTAGATTGACTGTGGCCATGTATAACCTTTCTTGAAAGAAAAAAATATTTTGAATTGGGTAGAAATGGCTACTTGTGAGTGTGTGAGAGGCTACCCTTGTTATGTGACAAGAGAAAATGCTACCTGTGAGTGTGTGTGAAAGCCACCATCCTCAACTGATCAACTATGTTTTAATATTGAACAATTGGAAAGATAGGATTGGAACTTTCAATGGTGATCAGAAGGATCTATCTAAAAAAATAATTAAAAAAGTAATACTAAAAATAAAAATGATTGGGATAGAATGAGGGTTTGACTTCTAGTGCTTTAGTGGTCAAGAGGAGATCTCTATTATGAATCATGCCTGGATCTTGTTCTAGGGTCCGGATTCGCATTTGATCTAATTGACAAACATGTATCTTGGTTTCATGGTTGCTAGTATGGATCTTATCATTACTGTGTATCTTCAGTTGCTTTTGTGCTTTTCTTTGGCCATACTGGATGTGTATTCACTCATACTAAGAGCATCTTAAATTTCATTGGTTGTATTTTGCATGAGTTGAGTATTTAAATTATGTATATGTTCATTTTTTTTTATTTCTCCAGTGATTTTCTGAGCACAGGAAAGTTCATAGGATCTCGCGGGTTCTCGATCCCACGAAGTCCACTTACAGGACGACTATAAATGCCCTGTGACTGTTCAAATTTTCTTTATATTTCTAATGCCTACTACTCCATAAAAATGGAAAGGGTCCCAAACCTCGGCTTCTCACCGTTCCTAAGGTTCATCTAGTAAATGGCAAGCCACTGGCTCTGTCCATAGTAGGTCTGGCACATCCAGTGCCTCTGGTTCGCCAACAGGGAGACTCTTCAAACCCGGATGTCTCTAAGTTCAGGCCTAATTATGAGACCAAGTCGCGCTTTAATCGGTCTTTTAAATCACGCCCGGTTTTTGTGTCCCAAGGTGTTATGCTTGATGAATTTTCATATTTATTTTAGTTTTCATTTCTCTGTAATGATGTAATGAGTTGTAGTATAAGATTTTGGTCACGAAATTGCCAAAGGGGGAGATTAAAAGATTATATAATTGGCAAAATTTCGTGACACGTCGTATTTAATGTAATTCAGTAATTTGAGTTATCAATCACAAGCATTCAAAAAGGTTTTCAAGCATATTCATGTAAACTCGTGCTAAGAGAGACTTGTATAATATATCGCGGATGATAAAGGGGACTTTGAGGGATGTCGAGGGATCTCGAGGGAAAATATAGAGAGCTAGCAAAAAATACAGAGAGCTCGCGAGTACTTCGCGGGACGTCGAGGGAAAAAGCTGAGAGCTCACAAAAATACAAAGAACTCGCGGGAGCGAGACGTAAAAAACTACAACGTCGTAAATCGCGCTGCTAGGTTTTTTTTACTCCTATATAAAGCCCATCACACTTTCCCAAAAGAGGATTGGAGCCACCTCTATCACAATACCCTAGACAAAAGTATTTTCTATCTTGTAAGGAGCTCAGAAACATATCTTAGCACAAATCTTCTTCAACCAAATTGAAGAAATCAGGATTCTTGATGGAGTTTAAGACGTGAAATCCGTTCTAAGGGGATCTGAACGGTAATTAAATACAGAGACGGTGAATCGTGGATACAAACTAGATCTAGACAATCATTAGATCATAGAGTTGATAGGTTTTGACTGTGAGAGTTTTGTAACCATCTGAATATCAAGTTATAGTGCATGATATTTGTCCAGCAAAGAGGACATGTTTTTTTTTCCATTCAAGAGTTTTCACGGAAAAAATCTGATGTGTTCTTGGTTGAATGGTTTGTTCTCTTTATGTATTGGATCGTAAAATATTTCTCATAGTCATAATATCTTGATTAAATATTGTAGTTTTTAGATCCTTAGATAAAAATATAGACAAATGCTAGACTTTTCAGTTATGACTTAGTTATGCACTTTTATGGTTTTGTTATGCATGTTCTAGTGGTGTTATATTTTATGTGGTTCAAGTTACGTATTTTTTGGGTTATTTATATTTTTAGTATTTTTGTTATGAAATTTTGTGGTCTCAATACACCTTTTTGTGGTAATAATTTTGTTATGTTTTTTGTGATTATCTTACGATTTTTCTGGCTCTAGTTATAAATTTCTGGTGACTAATTTAGCAGGCCACCGCTTAATTTTATAATTTATAAAAGTTGTAACATAATCAACAAAATCCTTAACAAATACTACAAATGTACGTAACATGAACCACAAAAATATGTAACTTTGGTATATCATATACACTATTAATAGGTGTGTGTACCCTAACTTTTTTCCTTGCTTGTTATCTTTCTCATTGATTATTTTAGGAGAAGCACGAGTTGGGTTAAGCAGGCCATTGGCGGGCTAATATTATTCTTATCCGAGTTGGCCATCATTCAAAACCGTGAAATTGGTTAATTTTTTTTGACAGTTTCAACTTGGAGTGATTTAGCGGGTTGGGCGAGTATTTAATATGGGAAAAAGAAATTCTAAACTTCAATTCAACTAAGAATAACTACCCGAAACACAAACCAGAAATTCTATGGCTGTTAGAGAAGCAATAAGCACAATTTATATAAAGATGACAAAGAAAATAAATTTAACAAGAATAATTAATTAAGTGAGAATAAATTATGTGTAAAAGAGATATGTTTAAGGTTTATATATGTAAATAATAAGTGGGTTGGACTGAATTAGTGACGAGCCAATAAAATTTAACCCACTCTATATATGAAAAAAAAGTTATCACCCTCCCAAACTAATTTGTTCACTCTCTTTAAACTGCGAGGTGCAAGATAGGTCAATGCCTAGTTGTTTACAACTCAGCTTCCCCAAAACAACATTTATCTCTCACCAAAATTTTCTTTATATATGTGAATGTCTAGTTGTAATCCTATAAGAGAATTTCATTCCCAAGTACAATTTGATCATCTAAATTATCGCCCATAGCTTGCAAATTTTTTAACCCCTAGTGTATATACAAAGATATACATTAACATAACACTCCTCTCAAATTAAAGGAGGTTTTTTGCAAAGACAACTTGAGTTGGACGACAGAGCACAAAAAACCACCAGGTAGGAGAGATTTGGTAAAAATATCAGCTGTCCTGGTCGGCAGAAAAACAAGAAGAAGATGAACTGTACCACTGAACCACATGCTATCGAATAAATTGGCATTCAATCTCAATATGTTTTGGTACGATCATGAAAAATATCATTGTGAGCATCAATATGGCATTGCAATTGTTACAATTGAGCATAGTAGCCCCAGAATGACTGACGCCCATGTCCTGAAGAACGCCTTGAAGTTAGAG
>CM018893.1:11362703-11372703 GCA_009663005.1 Actinidia chinensis
CTTCTACTTTAGTAGTACTCTTCTCCTCCTCGTTATAGTCGTTATTTCCCCGTAATTCTGACGTAACTAATCGGGCCACCTAGATTCGTTTACCCTTCGTGGATATCCGACCATTAGGAGAAGGCTCCCCCTACATGGCTGACGAGGTAAATCAATCTCCTCCTCGCCCTGGAGGGTTCACCAGAGAGAACCCTTTGATCGCCATCATATCCTTCAGTAGAGGAAAAAACGAATATCATACCTTAGAGGATCTGAACGCTCTTAGGGAAACCTATGCTTTTCCTTCCGGGGTGCGGGCGAGGCTTCCCGACGAAGGGGAGACCAGCACTTCTACCCGTTGGGGCGGGTAGCTTTTTACAAGCCGTGTTCCCCCTGGCCTTCGTTTTCCCCCTTCACATACCATTAGGCTAATTTCCTTCGCTTCCATTCCATACAACATCCGGTCCGGCCCAGTCGTGCCTCAACGCATGGAGACGCATTGCTTGCTCTATGGCGGTGTGGCGGTATACAACTACAACATCATCCCTTTCCGAGTTTAGGAACTTGTTTAGTTTAAATAAGTAATCCTAACCGCTCAATGGGGGGGGGGTGGGGGGGGGGGAAGGATGGCTCTACTCAAGGTGAGGAACCAGAAGGTTCTGCTCGGAGGGACCCCAGCAACGCAAGGGGTGGAAGAGCAAGTTCTTCTTCGTCCCGGCCTATGAATGGGAGATTTCCCTCCCCGCAGGAACGTCTCCGGTGGGTCGCCCCAAGAGTTTTCGGATTGTGGGGAATTTCAGGTCGTTCGCTCTTCCCTTTCTACCCTGTTTTCGTATTTCTTGAATGCTCGGGTGGGCCTAATGCGGTTATTCCCTTGTCATATAAGCACTCAAAATCCGCCTCGACTTTTTCGGCGACCGAAACGAAGGTTTTTTCGACGATATTTTTCGGTCGGTCACGAGAAGTCAGGATTCTTCTCAGTACTAGTGCTGCTGGACTCAAAGGTCGTTTGGCCGGTATTTGGCTCCCCCGATTCTAGGAGCATCGAGGACGGCGGGCGACAATCTTCCGAGCGGAAGAGCTCCGCGCTCCTCAGCGACTGGTTGAGTCCAAAAATCCCCATTATCAAGCCTCAGCGAGAAATCCCTTCTCGAGACGATTTAATCGATGTCCCTAGGATCCCATCAAACAGCAAACTTTAGGAGGTTGCTACCCTCACATCCCCGAGATCTTACCTTTGAGGTGGTCGGGGGAAAGGTTTTGGATCCTATAACTAATCATTCTTCGAAGCCCGAGCTTTCGAATTCCTCGTCAGAATCTTGTTTCAGACTCGAGCCTACCCGTCGAGCTTGAATCGGATGGTATTGACCCTTTCTTTTTTCTAGCGATGATTACTTTCCTTATCTATTCGTATGTTTAATTGTGCAGCTATGTCAAGAGAGTGAGTTTTAGCTAAAAAAGATGTCGAGAAGCTCGGGAAAGGGCGGCGGGTGCGAGCTTCGGGGACTCCGTTCCGGCGAAGGGAGTCGTAATTGGCGACAAGGGCGGCCTGAGAGAGCATCACCAGCTCGCCCCTCAAAAGGGGAAGGCTGATGACGGTTCGAAGGGGAAAGGAGTCGACTCGCCCCTGAATCAAGAAAAAAGCGACTTCCGTCGATTCAAAGCTCGCGACGCACATCTCCAGCCACCGTAATCTATCTCCTCGCCCCGGGGAAGGTTCCTCAACTAATCTCGGCAACCTGGGCCCCACGGCTTCTATGTTTGTGGCACTCATATCGGTTCCCGAGAAGTTGCTGCGTGGGTGATTCCCCCAGCCGATAAGGAGAAGGTGGAGGAAGCTCACCTTAGATCAAACGGCGACTAAGCTTTTTCATGTGATTCGGTCAGGTACTTTCCGGAGGGGTTTTCAACTATTCTAAATCCGTTTTTAAAACGAATGGATTTGCGATTGCTAAAAAATATTTCCTTTCTTATAACAGGCGTTGGATGCTCGGTCGCGTCTTTGGCTGCCCGGAGCGGGGGCCGGGGAGCTGGCATCCTTCAAAGAGGGGCAAGCCACTTCCATGAAAACGGGCGAAATTGCTTGCCTCCTAGAAGGTTGTTGGCCGATCTAGAACAGCAACTGGCCGAGTCCCGCGCTCGTGAGCAATAGGCCAATTATTGAGCTCGCCAAGCAAAGAGCGATCGAGATTCCTATCCGACAAGTTCGAGAGATTGGGAGTGTTGGTGAACGAGCTAGGGAAGCTCTGAATAAACAAGGAATCTACCGTGGAGGAAGTTTCAATCCTCGTCGGAGTTCATGTTAGCCGTTGAAGATTCTCCTACCAAATACTTTGGCAAGGGTTTAACTTCTGCAAGGTGGCACTTCGCCGAATCACCACCCACACCCCGACCTCGCTAATCGCCTTGAAGGAACTATGGTCGATCAAGATCTGCTGGCGGAGCAAGACGAGGCCGATGAGGAAATGACACGTAGAAGACAGGCGAGAACGAGGAGGGTTAATCAAAATAAGGCCCCGTGGTGTAAAAAATTTTTTTTTTTTTTGAGATGTAATTTTTGTTCATTTGAATGAAAATATCTTGGTTTCCCTCCCGTTTTTTTTGTTGAGTAATTTGTGTTAATTGCGATCATGGGTATTGTGAAATCTCAATACTTAAATAATATTGGCGACTTCAATATGGGCGATCCATTTTGTTTTCTGAACTGGCGATTTCATTTTGTTTTGAACTGGCGATTTCAATATTGGCGACACGTATAGGCGATCAGGATGTTATCCTGTAACGGATTGGCGATCATAATAATGGCGACATCAACAATGGCGATAGCAATCTTTTTATAAACGAGATAAAATCATATAGCGAATCGGCAACAATTTCTAAATCTAAAGTTATTAGGACGTGACTGGAATGTCTCGTGACTCGTATTGATAGTATTTTTTTAATGCCTCCGCATTCCAGGGATGTAAAAATACTTTTCCGTTTGGGTCTTCTAACCGAGTAAGTCCCCTGGTCGGGGAGAACTCTAATGACTTTGTAATAAGGACCTTCCACGTTTGAGCCGAGCTTCCCCGCATTTGGTTCTTTAGTTACAGGGTTTTTCTACAAGTACGCAGGTTGCCCGGAAGGAATGATCGGTGTTTTGATCACTTTGATTATAGTACTTGGCGACTTGGCACTTGTAAGCCATTTGACGTAGCTCGGCCTTCTCTCTTTTTTTTTTTCCTCAAGGAGGTCCAGGTTGAGTCTGAGCTGCGGCCTCAATTGCTTTCTTGTCGAAATTCGTAGTCCTGAGCTCGGCATCCTATTTTCACCAACTGGTATGACCGATTCGGTGCCGAAGACCCGGGAATATGGAGTTTCACACTCCGTAGAAGCCGCTAGTAGTATGTAGCCCAAAGTATGCTTGGCAATTTTTTTCGCTCACGTCGCTTTTTGATTTGATCTTTCTACCTCGTGCCTTCAATTTCTAAGGATGGTAAGATTGGTTATTTTCAACTTGCCGCATTATGCTTGAGGAATGACCGGGCAGAGAAATGATGGGAGATGGCGAGATCCGAGCAAATAACCTAAACTAACCTGTCGTTGTTGAACTTGCCGTGCGTTGTTCGAGATGATAATCTTCTTTGGGACTCCAATCTACAAAACGAGGGTGCTTCCATACTAAGTCCTGGTATTTTTCTCAGTAAATCTTGGCGAGAGCTGAGCTCTATTCCTTTAGTACAGTAATCATGTCGACCGTAAAATTTTTCTTTGCAAAGGAGCTTGTGGTAGGGGACCCAGTATGTCTATTCCCCCTCTGGTCGAAGGGCCAGGGGCTTGACACGGGACGCATCTCAGTATGGGAGACGGCTGACGGGTGGCAAACCTCTGACACTTGTCGCATCTCTTTTATATGCTCTGCCGCATCTCCGTTCTAATGGTCGGCCATGAATATCCTTGGCGAATAGTTTTCTTTGCCAATGACCTTTTCTGGAGTGGATTCCCCGCATATGCCTTTGTGTATTTCTCGTAGACGTACTCTCTGCCTCTTCTGGTCGGGGGCGAACATTCAAGAGTGTTCCTGAAAAGACCTTTTGTTAATCTTGCCCTGAAAATGCAAAATCTTGCAGATCTGTATTATAGACGGCGAGCTTTGCAGCTTATCTTTTGGCAGGGTCCCTTTCTTCTGGAAGATAGGGTAATAAATCTCGTCCATCCACGGTCGGATTTTCTTTTCTTCCGTTTTGAGGATTTGATTAATTGGGCGATCCCAATGCTGGGTTAGGCTAGAAATCTAGAGGTATGTCACCTGTTAGAACTAAACTCAAAAGTTTGTGCCCACAACAGATCATCCCTAAGGCATCTGCCTTTTATTTTCTTTTCTTCGGGGAATCTTGGTGAATTTAAACTCCTTGGATCTTGAGGACACAAACAAACAACAGCCTTTACTCGCCCAAATAAGCCATCATTCTTGCGTCCTTGGCGAGGTAGTCCCCTGGACTTTGGTTTACCACCAGTTGTGAGTCACTGAAGCACTCCAAGATTGTGCTTCCCCAACTCCGTTGCTACTCTCTTAGTCCGGCGAAGAGGGCTTCGTACTCGGTTTCATTGTTATGGCTTTAAATCCCATTCTTATAGCGTACTTCCATTTGTTCTCCCTGATGGAGCTCGTATGACGAGCCCCTGCACCAACCACCGTGCTTGGTTAGAAGAGCCATCGACGAATACATTCCAGTGACGAGGTCTTTTTCTGAGGTTGGGTTTCTTTAGTAGATTCCCCGCGTCAGGAGGAGCCGTTTCTAGTTGTGGAGTGGTCTTTATGGGTGGATTCGACAATGAAATCAGCCAAGGGTCCTAAGCTTTTATGCCGTCCTCGCCTAATACTCAATGTGGAACTCACTTAGCTCGATGGACCATTTAATGATCGACCTGATGTGTCTGGTCGCTGAAGGATGCTTCAATGGTTGATTCAGTCATACTATGATTGGATGGGGCTTGAAGTTGACGAAGTTCTCGCGGCGATCATTAGGGCGTAGGCGAGTTTTTCGATCTCGTATATCTGGCCTCACTGGACATTAAAACTTTGCTAATGTAGTATATTTGGCTTTGGGAACCTGATCTTCTTTCTCGGATAAGCACGACACTCACCGCGGTAGGCGAGATGATAAATATACCGTAAAGGTCCTCACCGGTGGAGAGGACTGTGAGTAACGGCGGAGATCCAAGATATTCTTTCAGCTGTTGGAATGCATTTTCAGATTTCCTCGTTCCATTGAAGTCCTGGCTTTTTCTTAGGATTCTGACGAGGGGAGGCACTTTGTCCGCAGATTTGTAGACAATCTGTTGAGGGCGGCTACTACTACCTTCGCCCAGTCAGCTACTGTACTTCTCGGTATTTTTGGGCGAGCTCATCGCGATTTAAAGGGCTGGATCTGATCTGGGTTTACCTCGATCCACGCTTAGTGCGCAAAAATCCTAAAAAATTTTTGGACACACTCCAAAGATGCATTTGGAGGGATCAACATCATCCGATGGCGACGCAGGATGCTAATGCTTCTTCAGAATGGGCGATGTGGTCCGGATGAATTCGGAGATTTTAACTAAGCATTCATCTATATCTTCATGGTCTTCCCAATTTGTTCTTTGAACATCTTTGACTAACCTCTGGTATGTCGCCCGGCGTTCTTCAATCGAATGGCCTAACTTTGTAATAATATAAACCCCCGCTCCGTGATAAAAGAAGTCTTCTCAATGTCAAGAGGGTACAATCTTGATCTGGTGATAATCCCGAAAGGCGTCCATAAACTTAGGAGCTCGTGCTTAACGGTGGCGTCGACTATTATAAGTCGATTTTGACAGGGAAAACTGTCTTTTGGGCAAGCCTTGTTGAGGTCGGTGAAATCGAAGCAGACTCTCCACTTTCCTCCTCCTTTTGGTGGGCGACTACTACAATGGCGAGCGCAATCCGGATGTGGGCTTCTCGACGACATTAGCTCGGATGAGCTTATTCACTTCGTCTTCAATAACTTTCACAGCGTTCAAAGGCAACTAAACTTCCTTCGCTTTTGGCGAATTGGAGAATTTTTAGGTCGGGAACAATTTGTGGATGGCGATTTCAGGATTCAATGCCAAGGGAAACGTCCTCTCTGTGACCAGGCAAATACATCGGAGTTTTCTTTCAAGAAGTTTTTTAGGCGAAACGAAGCTCATCGGTAAGTTCTGTGCCGATCATGATATGAACGATCAGTGAATATTCGGGATGTATGGAGATGGGGACGATTTCTTCAAGAGCTTGGTTGTATTGGTTGCTCTGGGGTCTGCCAGGGTGAGTTGTTTCCATTCATCTCTGATCCCTCTATGTCGTCGCCCATGTTCTGTAATTTCTACTGGTGGCGGAACTGAAGAGGTTTCGACCCTCATGTGGCTGAAATAAGCATTGCCTGGCCACTTTTCTGATCGCCTGTAATTTCGCCTATCCCTGTTGGGGTAGGGAACTTTATCTTCAGATGATAGGTCGGGTGATCGCCTTGATTCCTCCTAAAGTTGGTCGCCCCAAGATGGCGTTATAGGGCGAGGGGCAATCTACACAATGAAATCCTACCATACGGGGTCAGTGGTTCAGGTTCTCCGAGTTATCGGTAAGGTTGATCCACCTAGGGGTGCGTCGTATTCCCTACAAATCGATCAAGGGGGTATGGAAAGGGTGCAACTTGTCCAGCCCAATTTTTATTTTTTCGAATGTGAGAGAAGGATACCGCCGAGCTCACCGTTGTCAATTAAGATCATCTGGACGTTGAAATTGGCGATGACGCTGAGACAACCAAGGCATCGTCGTGGGTAGGTGAGCCTCTAAAATCATCATTGAAGGTGATGGTGTTTGGTCAGCAAACAAATGATGAGGAGAGGTTGATATTCTTCCTCACCGGTTCTATAGGCACTTCTGGCATGCCTTTTGCTTGGATGAAGCGAATAACCGGGCCACTATCCAAAACCTCCATGGATTGTTTGTATATCGCCCGCAGGTGGTTTGTTGTCGCGTACCTGTTTTCTGGAGAGTGGGCGGTGGGCGAGCAGCTACATATTTCCTCAAGTAACCCCTTTTCAATGAGGTCGGCCAATTTTGTGTTTTCAGTTGAAAACAGTCCTCAGTATGGTGTCCGTGGTCCCGGTGAGAATTCACAATATGGGTTCCTGTCATCATCTGGGGGTCCAGTCTGATATTTCCGGGCCACTTGACTAATTCTTCGTGCTACTTTCCAAGGAGTACTTGGCAACAGGGGCATTGAGTGGCGGTAGAGTAAAATCAGGTCGACGGAGGTGGAGTGCGACGGACCATACGCTAGGCCGTTTGGGATCTCGGTCAGGTCTCTGTACCTCGTTTCCTCCTGTAATCAGCCCGCTTGTAGCAGGCTTTTCCTCTTATGATATTTTTCCACGTAGCCTTAGTTTGGCCTCGGCGAACTCCTCCCCCTTATGGCGGCGATATATTTGTCAGCTTGCTCTGGCGTGCGGATAAAGTTTCAAGAATTATTGTTGGAAGGGAGTCGAATAGTGAGGGGGGGGGGGGAACAGTCGAGTCCTTCATCTTGCATGATTATCACTATCACTGGGATCCTCAACTTTCAATACAGCATGATTGAATCGTTTCAGAAATCTTTCAAGCTATCGGCCTCTTTTGGTGAAAGGTGAACAGGTGGGAAGCATTCTCTGTCGATTTCTGCCCAGCCTCATAAAATGGCGGACAAAGAAGTCGACTAAGCTCGCCAAAAGAGTCGATGGTTCCTGGCGATAGTTTTCGAAACCACGACCCTGGCCGGCCTTTCAAAGTGGGGAGAACGCTTTGCACATAACTCACGAGCAACCCCCTAGAAGAGAAATTAGGCTTTTGTACGAGTCCAGGTGATCCATCGATCTGTCTCCTTATAAATTGCCGCGCTGGGTAGGGAGCTTGAAACTCGAAGAGATTCGAGCTCCTAATAACCTTTCGTGAATGGCGAATCTGTCTGTTTGGACCAGAGTGTCCACAGTTACTGGAGCATTAGTTCCAGTGTTAATGGCGTCGAGCCGTGCATTAAATCTCGAATATTTGCGAGGTGGACTGTTTCGTGCCTCGTTCTGAATCGCCTTGAGGGAGAAATCCTCCACCTTCTCACCATGGCTCGGAGTTTGACTAGATTTTGGGAGTAAATCATTCTCGTAAGGACGAACTTGGTGCCCGGCGCCTACTCCTTAGCTCGTTCGTACCGATGTTGTGAGAAACGATCTCCCGAATGATTAGAATGGCGAGATCGTTCTATATCAGGACGGATGGTGCTGCCGAAAGTTAGGGTTGGCAGCAGTGAGAGTTGCATTAGGAGCGGCGGACCATTATTTTCTCGTCATGATCCTCATTTGCTTCGGGCATATCGTGTATCTCACGGTGGAGGCATTCTAGGTTGGAACTTGGCCTGGGTCTGGCCATAGGATGGGATCTATTACCAAGGGGGCTACTGGCACTGGTTTGGGTAGGTTGCGGGGGGGTTCCTCTCTCGCTTTGGGGGCGGGATGATAGATCAAGTATCGAGGAACTGTCGTTCCCACAGACGGAGCCAAAAATGTTTGTGTAAAAACTAGGGAAGAGAACAACAGTCAGTATGCTCTGCTCTCCTCGGTACTGGGCATCGAATTTTTGAAGGGCGACCTGCACAGAACGAACAGAAAGTAAAGGGCCGGGGCGAGGCGCTCAAACCCTTCCGGCGTGGGAGCACTCGACCAAGGCGATGATAGCAGGTACAAGAGCTCAGAACGGGAGTTGCAGAGTTCTATTGGGCGTACCTTTGAATGCTGGGGGAGCGGCTTTTTAAGATGGAGTAATGGCCGGTTCTGGATCACGGCGAGCTCCTCGGAAGATAAGTATGGAAGATATATGGAGATATAGGAGACATAATTGGGAAGATTGCCATCTGGAGAGTATCCCGTGATTGTCAGTGCCGTGGAGGAGAAAATCTCTCGATGGGCGTATAGATAGGGATATGATGGAGATTGATCATGAAGATTGATCAAGCCAAGTATTCTACCTCGCCCAAGGGCGAGGAGGGGACAACACTTTGGCTCTGGGCGAGCTCAATGGGAATAGCTTGACGAGATTCCATGCTGAACGTTGGACTCGTTTTACCTCGGTCAAGAGGGTTCGGAGATAAGCATCCTTTGGGGAGATCATGGGCGACCAGTTCTGTAGTGGTGCTAGGGCGACGTACTTGCCTTAGTCGATGGAGAATTTATCCCACATCAATTTTAGTTGCCAAAAGAAATTATTTTTTCTTAGTTTAATTCCTTAAAACTTTTCAGTTGTAAAATCAAACTTCTTAGTTTTAGAATCATTTTTTCAAACGAGACCTTACAGTTCTATTTAGTTGCATTTTTTAGAATTAAAATTTTCAAACACCTTTTAAAAATTACTTTTAACATTAAAGGCCTTCATTTTTCTACACTCATTTCAATTACCTTACCCGGCGTGATTTTTGAGAATTTAAAAAATAATTTTACAATATTTTTTTAAAAATTATTTTTTCTTAAGGTTGGCAAATCAGCGGTCAACTAACTTTCGGAAAATTACTTTGTGAAACGGATTCTGATCAAAAACACCGAACAAAGCCAGATAGAAATCAAAATGTTATACAACCTAACATTTCTATAAATTTATTTATATGTGCCATTCACTTATTATATTACTCAAACCGGGCCTTATTCCAAAGTTATATTATTAATTTATTGTATAGCGTTTTTTATAGAACTATACAGAAAGACGTTGAGGGTGATTTTTAGAGAGACAAGAGAGTGGCGGAGGAGGCAGGGGCACGTGTCCTGAAATGAGTGACGGGGTCAGGCGTGTAACGTACCAATGCGTTGGGCTGACTTCTCGATGCAAAGGCACAGGCATACCCACGTGTCGCGGTCTTCGCCAATCATCAAACCTCTTTGATGTTGGATCAGGCTTATGTGATTTTAAATTATGTTAAGAGTATATTTTGATGATATAAATAATTTATATTAGAGATTTTAT
>CM018893.1:11385203-11390203 GCA_009663005.1 Actinidia chinensis
AAGAACAAGTGAGTTTCCTGAAAGGGTACGTACCACTTTGTACTTTTACGATCAATTTGCACCCTGCAAATTCGGCATCTGAATAACTTATTAATCCAATGTAGTAATTTAGATACATCAACCTAATCTATTGTGGCTGCAAGTAACATATCGAAAAATTTCTTTAACGGCAATTAGATGTAATTCTTTTTTAGACATTATTGAATATCTAGCACATAAGCCTACACTAACATGATATCTGGCCTACTGGCCGTTAAATATAGTAAAGTTACAATCTTCCTCTACATTGTTGTAATATCAATACCTTTTTCATTTCATCTGTTATGAGTTTAGTTGTGAATTCATTGGGGTTTGCATACTCTTTTTTGAATTTTCTATCCTAATTTCGTGAGAAGAGTCTTTTATTATTGTTACAGATTGTCTTCTGCAATTCCATCTTTTTAGTTTGCTTAATTTGAAGCCCAAGAAAAATCTTAGTCCTCCACCCATCATGCCATTTACAAATCCTTTTGCATAACTTTTTGAACCAATTACTACCCATATTCTCATTGTTGATCAAAAATGATATCAACAATATTCTTTTGCAGCAATGAGTAAATCATCATTTTATTTTGGTAAATAAGGTATGTCAATTTTTCCTACTTTAAAGCCTTTTTCAAAGAGAATCCACTTAATCTTTCATACCATGCTCTTGTGGACTTGCTTTCAATCCATACAAGGCTTTGGTCCATTAAAAACATGATTTGCGGAAATTCAGTAATCGTGATTTTCAAAACCGGGTGGTGTTCAACATAACTTACTTCAAGAAATGACACCATTAAAAATGCAACATTTTGACATCTATTTGAAATAATTTAAAATCATTTATAGGAGCAAAATCTAATAGCATTGTTATAACTTCAAGTCGAGCTACTGGGGCAAAGGTTTTTCATAGTTAAATTCCCATTCTTCTTGGTGGAAACCTTGGGCTACTATCTAACACTATTATTTCTATGATATGCCACATTTTCATCCATTTTTATTATGACAACCCAATTTTGTTCCAATAACTATTGATGTAGTAGGTCTAGGCAACCATGTCCAAAATATTGTTCCTCTCAAATTGGTTAAGCTCTTCTTCCATGTCCATTAAACCAAACTCATCAGTATCAGACTTCTTCAATATTCTTAAGGCTTAATTTCTAGAGACAAAAGCCATTTATTACACACATTTCTAAGTGAGACCTGTCACTTACACCTTGTGAGGGTCACCTATATTTGATCAATAGGGTGCTTTTACAATTCGCCAAGATTTAGGAAATTGTTGATCTTAGTTCAAGAATGAGAATGCAAGTTTTCATACTTAACATTCTTTATATAGAGTCGTGAGAGATACGATTCTTTTGAATTAATATTACGTATCATTATATTCTCTAGCATTAATATCATCATACATACATCATGTTCGTAGGTTTGAAAGACTCAATTTCATCACTGCAACATGTATAGAACTCTTCAAATTTAACGTTTCTTTTGTTATATACTCTATAAGCATTTGCTACATTAGTAGAATAATCCAAATAAATATGCCTTTATCAGATTTAGCATCAAAATTTCCCACAGTATCGTTGTCATTTTAGAATAAAGCATTTACAACCAAATACTTTGAATAGCCAATATTGGGTGGTTCGTCCTTTTCCAAAGCTCGTAGGAGGGGTCCTTTCACTTGTTTTGATCTAATGACTACACGATGTATAAGACTACAAGCTGTAATTTACAGTTCAGTACACCAAAATTATATAGGTTAAATTATGTTCATTAACAGGTTCTAGCCATTTCTGCAAGTATCGAGTTTTACGTTCAACAACTCCATTTTGTTTTGAGGTTGTTCATAGGTGCAGAGAAGTTGTGTGAAAAACTACAGCTCATCGCACCTATTTTTCATAGCTACTGAGTAATCACAAACCCTCTACCCTCTCCTCACTACGATATTGGCGATAGTGCACGCTATTTTATTTTTGTGCCTCTTCATTTACAAAATTTTGCAAATGCAGTTGTGCGTCATTTTTTTGTGAGTAAGGACATAACACCCATCTAAAACTGAAAAATCATCAACAATTACAAATGCGTAAAAATTTTCCACCAAGACTTGTTTTCACCCTACTCGGACCAAACCAAATCCATATGCAGCAGTTGAGCGTGGTGCTAGATGGTGGAAATATATTTCTTCTTGGAAAAAGATATTTTTATGTTGCTCCCTATGTTTGATCATGCATCACAAATTTTATCTTTACAAACTTATTTTAGGTAAACCTTATAACTAACTCTGTTTTATTCAATTTAATGAAGCAATCCATGCAGCATGTCCTACTCTTCGATGCCATAACCAGCTATTTTCATTTATAACAGCAAGATCTATTTTAACCTCTTGACTAACTAACTATCAAAATCCAGGTGTATACATTTCCATGTCGAGATGCATAAATAATATTTTATCATTAGATGCATGCGTAATTTATGCATTTATTTTTATCAAAGATAACATTATAATCTTTATCACATAATTGGCTTATACTTATTATATTATGTTTTAAGACTCTCAACTATAGAAAGTATTTTCAATGCACTAGGATGAGTAAGTGTTAATATTTTCTACACCCATAATTTTACCTGTTTGGGTTTATCACCATGTGATCAAATCCTCATCTTGGGTGGTTCAGATGAAAGCGTTGATTTGTGTCTCCCGTCATATGTTCTTGAGCAAGCGCTATCCATAAACCATTCGTTTCTGAGCTCCCATATGACTTAAGGCCTACCTAACAAATAAATCAAATAACTCTTTTTGGTATCCCAAATTTTCTGGGTCCGTAAAGGTCAGCTTTGGTGGTACCCAAGCTTTATGAGTGTGTCAATGGTGTTAATATTTTTATAAATTTTGATCTCTTATAATTTATCTTTGTGGATAACTTTATTCATAAGATAAGCATTTACAATATCACATTTCTTCCATAGATTATAAAGTGAATGAAGAATTTAAGCATGTTCTTTATTCAAAAAATTTTTATATACATATTTGTTTTATTTTTTATGGGTGCATATCACCAAACCTTCCTTGTTGAAGACCATCTTTGTCTTCCAAGTAGCATTATCTAACTTTTCTTTGCCATTTTACATAATTTTGCTAAGGTTTTTGTTCAAAATCTTTAATGTTTTTTTTTTAGCCTAGTATTTTCTTCTTCTAGATATCCATTGATACTCGATTTTGGGAGGTAGATTAATTGTTATTTTTTAAGTAAATTTTATTTTTCATTTTTCAAAGTAACTAACTCATTCTACACATTCCATTTCTTTCTTTTTAAGAGTTATGTATTAGCAATGTAGTTTTAAAGTATTTTCACATAACTCATCTAGACATCTTGTAGTTCTTTCATAAGAAGGTAAGTCATCACAGTTTTTAAAAGACTTACCTCATCGCCTTTTGCCATGAGACAAAAATTAGCCATTCTTTTCGCTATCCTCTTGTCTGATTCGGTCTTCCTTCTGATCATACCAATCACCTTCAAGGCTTTTCTTTTGATTCTTTCCTTCTTCTTAAAGGCGAGGCAATCTGATTATATTGGCCAGGCTTATGGCACCGAACAAATTGAAGATCCTTTTTGCTTGGTTCGCTCGTAAGGATCCTTTTCATATTATGCTTCTTATTGACCCCATTTTTTCTCCTTTCTCATAACTCTTTTTGAAATCGTTTTGTGAGGAAGTGCCATTTTCTTTTATCGTCTCACTCTGCCTCTTACTTCCTTCCTCACTTTCTTATGAGAGGAGTTTGAGGTGCGAGACTTCTTTTTTGGTTTTTTGTCTTCTTCTTTCTCGTCCTTATAACCTGATCTCATGGTCATGAGTGAACCCAGAGTTCATCAAGACTCATCGTTTGAGATCTTAGCTTCTTCCATAGCTTGTTGACTTTGCATCCCAATATTTTGGCAAAGACCTAAGAAATTTTTTCTCACAATTTGCACATTAGTATAACATTGCCAAGAGATTTTAAGGAATTTATAATATTAGTAAATTAGTAAACATGTCAGAAATAGATTTTTCAGATTTCATTACAAAATAATCATACTCATGAACTTAACCACTGATTTTTTAGATTCTTTTTACTTGATTTGTACCTTATTAAGTTACTTCAAGTTTATCCTAATATTTCCTTTGCGATTCGCAGGTAGAGATTCGGTTAAACTTGTTGCATCTAAAGCACAATCTAACATATTATAGCTTTAGCATTAAGTTGAATAAGCGTGAATCATCTTTATCCCATTCTTCCTCAGTTTAATGAACTTTTGTATTTCAACTATTTTCGTGGGGAATATAGGGACCATCTCTAATGATTTCCAGCCTCCTAAATCCAAGGCTTGATTTGATATAAATTCTATACTATTCTTCCAATATGTATAATGATTTCTCTAAATAAAGCAGGCCTATTTGAGGAGTGTCCTCGGCGAAGTCTTCTATTTGTGTTTGCCATGTCGTACCTTTTGGAGTAAGCCCAAATATTAGAGGCTTAGGCTCTGATACCAATTGTTACCCAGATAATTAACCCTAGAGGGGGGGTGATAGGGTTGTTGGCAAACTTTTCTTTTACAATAAAAAAATATTACTAAATTAAAATTTTAGAATGATTTACGAAGCAGTATAATGCAAAGAATATAAATGAGAAAAATAATAAAGAGATAGGAAGAGAGATTCAAATCGGCGATGTATAGTGGTTCGGCTCACATGACCGATCCACTCCCAAGCACACTACTGAGATTTCAATCCACTAATCCAAATCCTTACGGGTGGAGTTCAAACCTTTACACGTCAAGAGACACCCACTCTCGTCACAAGGTGGAAATCCCCCTTCACATCACAAGGGTCACACCAACCCTCAAGGCGTCACACTAACCCTCTTGATTACAATCAACTGTTGATCGGATTTAGATTTCTCTCACAATAACAATTCTTCTTTTGGAAAAAATATACAA
>CM018893.1:11427703-11430203 GCA_009663005.1 Actinidia chinensis
GTCAGGCCCTTTCAATTGATGTCTCGCTTGAATGATTCCGTCCCTTCGTGATATTACTTCTTGAGGAGAGGGGAGTCCTCATGCTTTAGTCCATGTATCCTCCCCAAAACAACCACCCTTTCATATATCTTTTGGTGACACATTGAGCCAGGAGTTTTCTTTTTTAGACTAATGATCCAGATAGTTCTGGAAGGAAGGGCCTTTGTCAGGCTTTGGAGTTCTCGAAGCCCCAAACCTCCCTTAACCTTTTGGAAGAGTTTACTTCCTTCCGGCCCACTAGGGCCTTTTTGTTGGTTGTGCAATTCCACTCCAGAGAAAATTCCTGCAAAGTTGGCCAATTTTTTGACTTGACTCAGATGGGATTGGGAGAAATGGAAAGCCAAAAGCATTCCACGCCTTGGAGCAAGATTTGATTAGCTCTGTTCTTTCCGGCATATGATAATGTTGCCCCCTGCCCCAGCACTAAGGTTGTATGAGATCTTTTCCAATCAAGGACTATATTGATCACTATTAAGCCTTGAATCTGCACTTGGATGCCTAGGTATCTGTAAGGGTACAAGCCTTGAGAGACCCTTGATGCCTTTAATGATTTCTATATCTGTGTTACCACACCTCTAAGTAGAAGCGGACGTGGTTAGGTTTGATGCTTAATCCGGAACAGTCCCCAAAATGGTTTACGTTTGTCCATTATCAGAGAGACAGAGGTAGGGTCACCTCTGGAGAAGAGAACTAGATCATCTGCATAGGCCAGATGTGAAATTTTTAACCCCCCACACCTCGGATGGAAGTTGAAATCTGGGTTATGCTTCAAGTCCCCCAAACTTCTGGATAAATATGTCAAGGCAAAGCACAAAAAGATCGGGGATAAAGGATCACCCTCCTAAGGCCCCTTCTCCTTGTAAAGATCCATGCAGGTATCCATTATAGGATACGGAATATGATGTGGATTCGATGCCGGCCCAATCCAAGAAATGAACATGGGGGGGAAGCAGGGCAATTAACATATCTATAATAAAATTCCAATCTTAACTGAGTCAAAAGCTTTTTTTCAAATTCAATATTTATAATTCACCTGGAGAAACCTTTTCCTCACTATACTTTCTCAATAGCTCCTGTCGAAGAAAATGTTGTCATCATGCCCTCTTTTGGATGAAGCAGCTTGAGCTGGATCAATGGATACTGATAAGAGCTGGGGCTAGTCGTGTGGCAAATGATCTTTGAGATGACTTTGTAGATAACAGTACAGCAAGCGTATGGGTCGAAGTCTTCAACTCTTCGGCATTTTGTAGACTTGGGAATCAAGGCCAAAACTGAGTGATTAAAATTTGCTGAGATTTTACCCTGGAGAAGAACTCAAGGACAGCTTTTGAAGTCAGAGCCCCACATTTACCATGCCTTTTTGAAAAGCATGAAGCAATCATCTGGCCAGGGCCTTGCCTCTCCTATTCTGAAGAGGGCGGATTTGACGTCCCTCCGAAACTGGAGAGTAAAGACAATGACCCTGATCTGGCTTCCAATTTTTCTTCCTCTGCTACCTATGTCAGGGTTGAAACCCATGCATTTCTCTTGGTGCCCAGCAATTCAATGTAAATGCGCACAAAGGCATCACTAACCTGCCTATTTGATGTTGATCTGCTTCCGCCGTCCTCAAAGAGTGATGGAGGGATGTTTCTCTCATACGCCGGCTTTTGATCATGTTTTTGAAGAATTTTTGTACCCTGTCCACATTATTTAAAATTTTGCTTTGCAGTTCCACAATAACTCATTTCTGCTTTATGCCAGATTATGGCTTTGGCCTGAGCTCCGGAATGACTGACTGAAGGTGCGTATCATACAACGGTTTCATGCAATTGGAACTGAGCTTGCTCAACTCCTCCTCTGGCTGCCAAGATCTAGCTAGATATGAGAGAACTGCAGGTTGTTAAGGATTTGAGGGGCTCTTTAAGGACTTTGAGGCTTCCTCTGCAGAGTTTATACATATGCAGTACCATCAACTCGCATGCCCCCAAGAATTGCGACTAAAGACCTGACATTATCATGATTTGCCCACATATTGAAGACTTTAAAAAAGGGATGACCTCCTCTGGCATTTCCCCCAAAAGAGAGACAGAGCCAAGGGAATGATCTGAGAATTTTCCTGGGGGGTCCCAAAATGTACATGAGTATAATGCCTTTCTGGACCCATTCATGATTAACCATAAGCCGATCCAATTTACTCCAAACCCGGTTGGTTGTCCATGTGGAAAATGCCCCTGTGGAACCCAGGTCGAGCGGCCCTAGATCATAGCACAATCCTTACAATCTCTAATTTCCTACATTGAATACAGGCTGCCCATTGGCTCTTTCCTCAATTGCTTAACACATTTGAAGTCCCAGGAAGGATCACGGGTTATGATGGGTAAGAACGTGAACCTGCTAAGATTTTCCCAAAGAAAACTTTCTCCCTACAGGGGAGTTAATGCATAAATGAAACTAATTGAAAGTGGTTGTAGTAGACTTA
>CM018893.1:11545203-11552703 GCA_009663005.1 Actinidia chinensis
TAAACTTGTTTTTAATGAAAACACAAAATGAGTTGGAATGGAAAGTGTGTTGTTTGTTGAATTAGAATCTGTTTGGTTTCAGCAAAGCTTTCTCTGCGGCAATTCGTCGAACACCTACATGCATCAAAAAACCAAATTAAACCCAAATCATTGCGAGTCAAGTCGGACAGCTTTCTCTGCCGATTTGTCTCAAAAACCAATTTTAAAAAGATTGCTGATTTGAAGGAAGGAATTTTGGCTAACCAACTGGAAAAAAATGGGCAAACACATGTGGGATTTTTAAAAAGGGAAAAAATGTTAAAACAAAGAATCCAAATCAAAATGTAGAGAACCTGCGGCGGCAACCCTAAAAACTCCGCTAAAGAAATTGAATAATGCTACGGGTACAACAAACTTTACAAACAAAATTGTACATATTCCAAACGAGTCTTTTGAAAAAAAAAAAAAAAAAAAAAAAAAAAAAAACTGGATGGAAAATCCCCCAACCCCATTTCTTCTTCCTTCCCCGTTACTCTCTCTCCTCTTCCGAACCCTAAAAACTGAAAATCCCAAAAACCCCATCCCCGTTACCTTTCTCTCTCTCTCCGGAACCCTAACTTCCTCTTTCTCTCTCTAAACATAGCTTCGTGACCTTTACGCGCCCTCGGAAATTAGCGAACGAGAGATTTCACTGGTTCAAGAAATTATTGAGCCATGGCCAAGTTCGAGCGGCGGCTCTCGCTGGGAGGAGTACAAGAGGGCGATTTCGTGTCCAATTGTTGTTGTCGTCCGGCGCGGGCGATCAAAGGTGGCGGATATAGTTAGCTGGCTACGAAAAACAAATTTGCGTCCGGAATGCACAGTAGGATACAGAGGGGTGTCTAAGAAGAGCAGAGGAGAACGAGAGTGGAGGGTGGTAGGATAGAAAAGTTTGAAGGGGAGCCTGGACTCTGATGCTTCGTGCTCGAGCATCTACGTGGCTCTTACATCATCTTCCAAACAGTGATCTAGTTTTTTATCCTTCTACAATGAAGGTATAATATATTTCTTTTTCTTTTTTTACCTTATCGTTTTTCGTTCCCCTTTGGTTTGCATTAGAAATGTGGATTCACATCTTGTGTTTTATGACTTGCCTAATTTCGGAGCCTTTGATTAGCAAATTTTTGTTTTGTCTCATGGATTTTGTTTGTTTTAAAATTTCAAAGCTGAAGGTTTCAACATTTGACCAGAGATATGCTGTAAGATTTACACTTGGTCTAGGTCTTCTTTACAAAATTGTCCTTTTTCACGTTGTGTTGCTGGAATAAGCTTATCCAACATTCATGAGGGATCTCTTCCGTAGCAAATACTAAAAACAATTCAATCTCAAAGCGTAAAATAAAATTCATATTGAAAAATTACCCAATTATACCAGAATGCATAGTAGGAGACCTAATACTTGGTACATAATTAGGAAGCAGTAATAAATTAATTCATAATGGTAGGTGGTATAGATAATCTCTGCATGCTGCTTGTCAAATGAAAAACTTCAAACTACCCACTGAAAACTGGCTGTATATCATTGTAAAGAATCATAAACATGACTTATGACTAATTAAAGCTGGAATGTCATTAACTAGTTTTATGCGGTGAAGCTTCGGGGTTTTATATCGGAAAATTAAAGTTGGAATGTCATTATGCCAATATGTTCACGCATGACTTATGACTAGACATGAGGACAAAAACTGCACATGAGAACTCTTTGTTTGTGTGATGGATCCAAAGTGTAGATTTTCTTGGATTTGCATATCAATTAGCCAGAAAAAAGAAACAAAGCTGACAAGTGAGAGCAGACAAGTGAAATTAAAAGCATTGTAGCTTTCAGCATCTCGCTTGTCATCCGCCGACATCTCCATGCAAGTTTCTTTCTTTTAGTCTCATTTGTAGGAGTACTTGTTCCTATTTTACACTCCCTTTCTTTAGTGAAGTTTGATTGCTTTTTAATTCTGTAGGTTTCCACCAACTCTTTTAACTGCTAACTAGTTTTATAGATCAATATATGTCGGTTTTCTATCATTGCAGTTGTTGCAAGCACTCTTGAAGAACTTTTAAGAACTTAAGCTTTCGCAATGTTATTGTTAAATAAAGAGGGAAAATTAATTACCAAATTTTAACAGTGATTGCAGTTAGTGCATAATTTTCCTCCCCTAAATAATTGACACACAAGAATTTTGAAATTTTAGATGTCCCAATTCATTGCAGTGAGCTTGTTCAATTCTTTACATAGCTAGACCTGTTAGGTTATATTGATTCATGAAAACTAGATTTCATAAGATTTTTTAGGAGCTGAACCTTCTAGATTTCATGCAGTTGCTGCAGCATGTAAAAAAACAATGTTCTGCATCCACACTGAGTACGTAGCTGGGAGCCCGATTAGAAAATACCTCCATCAACAGGAGCCATATTCACTCCTCTCAAAACATAGTTCTGAAAATTGGCCCTTGACATTTGCACATGGGATGCAAATATTCAACAGGAGCTTTGTAACTGGACTTATAACTTGTACTCAAATGATATATTTGTTTAATGCCCCGAAATCCGTTTAAAATTTCATAAATCGTAAGAATTCTCGGAGTGTTATGCCAATTACGTAAAGGTAATAAGATTTAAGAGTCAAAAAGACCCGAATATAAGTTAGAATTAATCAAGACTAAGATTTAAGGTTTCTGCCCGGAAGTTTTCTTCTTGGCGTAAGAACGCCCATATGGGAGTTCAAACGAACAGACAAAAATAAAAAATTTTGGTCTCGATTTGTTCGCATTGTAGCAAGAGAGTTCGAACGCCAGATTCAAAAAATCCTTCTAGAGTTCGGACCGCCAGAGTCGATGAAAAAGCCTAAAGGAGCGTTCGAAGCCAATAGTTAAAAAATGACAGAAAAGGAACACCGGAGTACAAAGTAGTTACAATGGGGAAGCCACATGGGATGATTCCCAGTGTCTCAGCAAACAATACACATATACACAAAAACCACTTCCACCACACCATATAAACAACATACTTTTGAGAGAGGAGAGAGAAGGAGAGAGGGAGAGAAGAAACAGAGCAGAAGAGAGAAGGAGAAGAGGGAAGAAGAGAAGAAGAGGAAGAGAAAAGAGAAGAGCTGGGAAGTCACATTTCTGGCCTTTAGAAGCTCAAGCCGAAACAAGTAGGTATACACCTTAAAACACTTAAATTTATGTAACTGTATAGCTCGTAGGTGAGTTGCGTAACTATTTAATTTTCGTTTTTATGTTTTTGTTTGTTTAAATTTATTAATGAGAAACAGAACAAATTGTTTGTGTTGCCAAAAAAATAAATTGAAAACAAGGCTAACAGTTTTCACTTTTGAAAAATAGTGAAAATAAGGAAAAAAGTTATTTTTGTTTGTTTTACAAAATTTATTTACACTTTTTTATCCAAATTTTTTCACACCACCTATACCTCCTCCTCACCACCACCGCCTCCTCCCCACCACCTATCACCGCCATCACCGCCATCACACCACCTCAATCATCACCGCCGCCACCTCCTCCTCCTCCTCCTCCACCACCACCTCCTCCTCCACCACCTCCACCGCCCGCGCCGCCTCATGATTCTCCTCCTCCACCACACCTCCTCCACGCCTCCTCCTCCCTCTCCAACCAACACCACCGCACCAACCCCTCATCACCGCCACCACCGCCACACTCCCACCACCTCCACCTCCGCCTCCTCCACCATCCTATCACCGCAGCACCACCACCTCCTCCACCACCTCCCACCGCCGCCGCCTCCTTCTCCTCCCCACCACCAACCACCGACACCTCCTCCTCGTCACCGCCACCACCTACATGCCGCCTCCTCCACCATCACCATCACCGCCACCACCACCTCACCTCACCTGGCCTCCTCCTCCTCATCATCACCACCACCTCACCGTCGCCTCCTCCACCACAATCCACCGGCCACCTCGCCACCACCACCATCACCGCCACCGCCTCCACCACCACCATCACCGCCACCTCCTCCTCCTCCACCCACCACCGACGCTCCTCCTCCTCCACCACAACCACACCTCACTCACTCCACCATCACCACCATCCCCACCAATCCACCACCACCACCTACTCAAACAACACCACCACCCCACCCCCACCACTCCTCACCACCACCTCTCAGCCGCCACCACCACGCTCCTCCGCCAACCGCCACCCCCACCACAGCCTCATACTCACCACTCCTCCCCCAACCACACCACCACACAGCCGCCACAGCCAACCATACCGCCTCCTCCATCAATACCTCCTCCACCCCACTTCTCACCTCCACCACCACCACGAACTCCACCCCTCATATTCTGCCAACTCAAAATGCCTCCACACACACATTTTTTTAACATAGTTATTTGTAAAAGTAGGTGAAAAACCAAATATATTTTGTTATTAATAGTTTTAAAAAAAGTGAACAAAAACATACTTTTGTTTTGTTTACAAAAAATTAAACAAAACAAAACAAAAATTAAAACAAAACACAAAAACAGAAAAAAACAGAAACGTTACCAAACATTCCCCTTAGGGTTTTTTTTAACTTACGTTCAAAGTTAGATCTAGCATGCTAAAGTCAAATGTTATGGTTGTGGAATTGAAATTGAAGTATGCTAGTCCCATTGATTATAATTAGTATCATAGAGAAACCTCCTAAAGATTGGAGTGAGTTGTGTGAGTTTTGGTAGAATCGTAGGTTAGTTACTTGTTCATAATGTCAAACCCAGTGAGCGTCCGAACGCCCAAGAAAACAGCGTCCGAACGCCCAATAGATAGAGTTAAGAAACGCTAAGCGTTCGAACGCCAACTTTGGCCCTGAAACAGGGAGTTTGAACACCTAGGACACATTCAGCAGATTGGCATTTTACTTAGAAATGTTTTAAATGTTCCCAAAGTTATATAGGGCTTTTGATAGATTATATCGAGACTTGAACATGATCTAAGAAGAGTTTGGACTTAGAATAAGAATATGTAAGTTAGTTGAAAGTCATATTATGCCAATTAGTAATTCAATAAAAACTTAGTATTGACAATTCCTTACCTTAATTGTAAGGACACACAGGTTAGCACCTAGCAAAGAACCCAAGTGGAGAACCAAATGCTCTGAACAAAACTTTTATGTATGTCAAAAAATTTTCAATGTATAGTATTACAAAGGTTTATGTTTTCAATTGCATCAACATTTGTTAAATATGAAGCAATGTCTTCAAATTAAGATATGTTGTTAGCTATTGTACCGAAACTAATGGATGATGTTTGCTTGATTTAAATGTCTAGCATGACTTACATGAAAAGACAATGTAGGTTCAAGATGTAGCATGGTGATACTCGGTCCTATCTGACGGGACTTTAATCTAGCTAGATAGTCCTCGACGGATGGGGGGACGTGAAATAAGACCATCCGGTACGATAGAGATCTCTGGCTAAGAGCCACCCATAGACTATTACGGCTAGTTCTGTTATGTCGAGTATTTACACCTACGATAGGGAATGATTTAAAGAGAGAATGTTTATCTCACGGTTATGTTTTATAATATGTGAATTTATGTTAGTTGAGCTTCAAGTTAAGAAATGAAATTAACATGCTTTATGCTAACTTATGATATGTGGATATGAAAACCAATCCCGGTATTTATGTTCATGGCATTTTATGTTTCCACAAACTTGGCTTACGTTTTCGAAAAATTTGTTAGGGACGCCCAAAGTGAAGAACTATAAGACGAGATTGAAGCTTAATTGTAAGTTAGATAGCCCGAAGGCCTTGTTATGTATTTCGAGGCTAGTACCAATTCATATCTTGGAAGGTATGTATCATTCAAGTTAGCCTAAAAATGTATGTAAGTTAAAAAACTTAGACACAGCTCTGAATGTATGTAGGATGGAAGTGACACTTCTTATTTTAGTAGGATTACGCTTCCGCAAAGAAAAATATTATGGCATTTAAATGAGAAGGCACAGGTTACAGTAAGTTGGCCTGGTTGGGCAGCCGTCGGCCTCATTGTGCCCACGATCCGCATAGGCGGGTTTGCGGGGCGTGACATAATGCCTTAAATATTCAATCACAAATTCAAGTTTTTTCATCATGACTTATGATGTATTTGGCTATAATGTGGATTGTTAATGGTATAATTTAGAATGTGAGAAATGCGTAAAAAAATGTGGCTTGTGATGTAATTGTTATTATTGTTGTATTGATTGCGACGTGAAATATCGGGAAAAGACCAAAAATAGGGGAAATTCTGTCAAATTTTTTTTATCAAATAAAGGTCCAAAACTAAACAATCTCATTGGATACATAAAGTGTCAATAGTTCATTACATCACCAGAAAAAATGGCAAAGTAACTCTAAAATTAAACACCCACTACTTAAAACAGGAGCTCACAACCAACACAACCAAACAGGAGGTACAAAACAAACAGACACAACATCAACATGAAGCACAACAACAAGAACTATTGCAAACTCGAAATTGCTAACTTACTCTTCACCATTTTTCTGTTTTTTGCATCATTTCCGTAAAACGTGCTTGTCTCCCTCCCAACGTGAATACGTTGTGATCTTGCCAAACTTGACTACCCCACAATATTGGATGTCCCATCCAAAAATTGTCATTAAAAAGCTTTGGAATTTGAAAAAAAAGGTATAAATTGGTTCAAGCTTTTTTCGGATTGGACCATAAAGGTGGAAAAAATGGCAGATACTCGCCTTGTGCATATTTAATGGCATTTATGGGGCATCATGTTGCCTACATGATTTATTGCAACAGTGTAGCTTGGGTGACGCTACAACATAAAATAAATTCAAATTAAATATAAATTAATTATAATAATGCATTTAAAATTAAAATAAATATAAGAAGATCCACGTGGTGTTCGTTTGAAAGGAGTAGAGGACCGAAAGAGAGAGAGAGGAGAGACGGAAACTGAAGGTGGAAAAATGACGAAACCACCGAGGATTCCACACCAAACCGAGCATATCGCACACAAATGCCAGCGAAATGCTATAGGTGCTGGTCGAGGATTGAGATTATGTTATCTCGAAATGATCAAGGGTTTAGAGTGGCAAACTAAATCACCAACACGAGCCAGATAAGCTCCGATAGCATGACACGACCGAGAGTGGTGGCCAAACCAACGAAGTGCTTGCAGGCAGGGGGCTCCTTCTGTTTTTGCTTCTTCTCTCTCTGTCCCGGTGAGAGAGGAGGGAAACGGTGAGGGTCTTGAATTGGAGAGGAAATTTCATTTGAATTTGTTTTACTCAAAACAACGTAGGTTGATTGTTGTACGTGAATCTTGTAAACCATTTGTTTAAAAGATCGCTTCCCCCACAGAAATTTAAATTCTGCTCACTACCGACGTAGTGTACACTCTCATGAGTGCAGTAAATAAATCAAAATCATAAATAACCCATGAGTGGATTCGAAGAAACCCAAAGAGGTACAAACAAACCTGCAAAAAATGACTGAGAGAAGATAGATAG
>CM018893.1:11667703-11670951 GCA_009663005.1 Actinidia chinensis
AAAACCCGATTTGGATTCACTAACCCATTCTCCTCTAAACTTTTTTCACAAGTATGGATCTTTTAGAGTTGTCGTCTCCGCTTTACAATTTCTATCAAAGGTTCGATTGAGCGATCATGGTAGTAAAGCATTTTATTATGTCCGGTGCCCTACTTGCGACTGTTGGCTCTCTCTACCTCCACATGCGATAAGGGTATTAGGACTTACTAGACATGCTAGATTGACTGTCGACTTTCGGGCTTAAAAGTCGTTAGTCTATCAACATTGGCTTGTTCCTGGTGATACTGGAATAAAACAATCGTAATCTTTTATCAACTCCAGTCAAAAAAAAAAAAAAAAAAAAAAAAGACATCATTCTCGGTCTCATGTTAGAGTCTTTCTGGGTAAACAAGTACTTCAAGCTCTTATGATCAGTGAAACTTCACATGTGACTCCATACAAGTAATGACGCCAAATCTTCAACGGGCGAATACCACTATGGTCGGCGAACTCTAAATGAGTCGGATAATTCTTCTCATGCGGTCTCAATTGGTTCTTGAGGCAATAGGCAATCACTTTCCATGTTTCATTAAAACAGGCATCCTAAACCCTCGATGTGAAGGGCTTCCTGTATATCTGAAACGCATCAGTCCGGAAGGCAAAGTCCAAAATTGTGCTGATACTAATCGTTTCTTCAATATCTGAAAGTCCTTCTCTCACTTCTAATTCCATTCGAATGGAACGTTCTTCTCCAGGCGTTAGCCTGTGTCAAAGCGTTGCCAATTTGAGAGAAATCCTTTCACAAATCTATCTCCGATAATACCCATCAAATCCTAAACTCCTAACTTCGTGTCAACATTCGTTTCCTTGGCCATTCACAATGGCTTTGATCTTTGGGGGTGATGATTCAACGGACATCTCGCATCTACACTGATGATGTGTCGCTAAAACGTCACACTCGATGCCAAACTCGCACTTGGCTCCTTGGCGTACATCTTCTATTTCCGTCAAGGTTTGTGCAAAACCAGCCTTAAGTGTTGCTCATGTTCCTGCAAACTTTTATAATATACTGAAGATTCATCAATGAAACAATAATGATTAGTCAAGAAAGTTTTTGATACTCGATTCATCAAGTCGGCATGAATGCGGGCTGGGCGTCATTGGTGACTCCGAACGGCATAACGAGAATTCCCATAATGCCGTATCTAGTTCGTTAATACTGTCTTCTTTCTCTATGTCGGCTCACCCCCCCGCTCTACCTTTAGTTGGCTGAGTAACCTGAATCTCAATCAATCTTTGGAACACTTGGGCACCTTGAAGGCTTTCACACAAATCATCCACCCTTGGCAAAGGGTACTTATCTTATATTCTTATGGTAACCTTTTAAGCTCTCGGTAATCAATGCATAATCTCATTGTTCCGCTGTTCTTTCGTAGCAAACAACACTGGAGGCGCCTCCAAGGTGAAATCTCGGAGGTCACGAATAAATCCTTTCTCTACAGATCCTGGCGTTGAAATCTATCTTCATCTTTCACTCTACAAGCGACATGCAATAGGGGGCTTTCAAAATAGGTCTATTTCCCGGATTCAGATCTATAATAGTAAAACTCAATGCTCAGTCGGTCGCACTAAGGAAGCCTAGTACCATCCTCTGGGAAAAATACTCAGGAATTTCGACAACAGAATATTTCTAAAGTTGGTGGAGAGACTGGGCGTGTCAGACTACGACCTGTCATAAGAAATGCTTGACTTCTTTTTGATTAAGTGCGAACGGGCTTCATAGAAGAAATGAGGTAGGAGGGAGGCACAACCCTCCGCCTTCAAGAATTATCGCTGAATGATCAACGAGTGGAACACTACTCGTTTAAGTTCGTCATCATGCGTTGCAACGGTCAGGAAGACAACGTCAGATACCATCATAGGATGACGTCAAAACCATGCATGCTCTAAGGTAGTAGGTCTATCATACATAGGAATGCATCATTGACAGAAACGGATCTGCACATAATTATAGACTCTGTCCACACACACATAGAATCCCCGGGAGGGCTGATACTGATACATCATATTCAACGAGTGCTGGGTGGGTAGTTCAAATAATACAGCAAAAAAGTTTGAAACTAATGAAATGCGTGAACGCCGGATCCATAAGAAGGTGTGCAGGTTGTACCACAGATGGGAAGTATAACGCTTACTACAACAGATTTTGGTAGGGGCTAGGGGTATTCCTGGTACAGTGCAAAAAGCTTCGCGACCTTGTCGTGGCTGATTATTTTTCTTTCACAGCTGGAGGGGCTGCTGTATTGAGGCTGATGCTGATGTCGCCAGCTCCTTGAATTTTTTACTTCTTATATACAATCTCTAATCTGTGACCTTCTTGGCCACACTAAGAACAAGGCTCACTTTCCATGTTACACTCACCCGACAATGGGCTTCTTCCTGATCAAGTTGTGGAGGACATGTCGGGTAACTCATTATTCTGGATCTACTACTTTCCTTTACTGCACTATTTTCTTTTGCTGGGCTGGATGAATTCCCACTTGAGCTAAGATCCTAAACTCCTATCGTTTTGAACTTTGTCCTCACTCACACCACATTTCCTTTCGCGATCCTCTTCTTTTGATTTTCGATAAGAATTTAGACATCTCATTCACGGATTCCTCATCATTAGGGCTGGGCATGAAGAACCTCCTGATGAGTAGGTTAACCACAATATTTCCACCTATTCTTGATGTGCCAATTGTAATCCAGTTCAAACCGTCTTGGGCCTGCGAGATTCTGTCGACACAATGTGAGGGGCATATCGGGATAGTTCCTATAAACTTGGGCATTGTACAGTTTTTTTTTTTTTCTACTACGATCATGTTCTTTTCGGCTTTAAAATTTAAAACTCTTAATCTTCTGATCTCGGACCATCTCGGGAAAATACTCCTCGTTGAACACTTCCAAGAATGCTAGGGCATAACACAATGGCTCTAGTGGCTTCTTTGAATTGCCACCAAATTTAGTGCGGCTCCTCAAACATGAACGTGGCAAAACGCACTTTCTGTTCTCGTGCAATGGCAGACTTCACACCTTCTCGATTTTTCAAGAGTCAGCTCTTGTCGGCCATGGGATCGGGCATTCCATAGAAAGTTATGAGGTCTTCAGTCTGCTTGGAATTGCTTTAAATTGTGGTACGTGGCATCGGCTCTCGGCTCCTTCCTGGCATTGGCATTGCGGCGTTGTTGCGGTGCTTCAATCGTGGTTATTGTTATTGTGGACATCAT
>CM018893.1:11723551-11726051 GCA_009663005.1 Actinidia chinensis
CAAACTTTGTGAATAACATAAATTATTGAAACTAAAATACCATGGATTGTTTTCATATCATACATAATAGTTAGCATAAATATGTATTTCATTTCTTTAACTTGAAGCTCACGTAAACAATAGCTTGACATATCTTCAAATGTATCGTGAGCATAAACGTTACATATCTTCTTGAAATCATACACATATCGTAGGGTGTAATACTCGGCATAACATAACTAGCCGTATAGGCTGTGCGTGGCTCTTTAGGCCCCAGAGATCTCTCATACCAGATGGTCTTATTTCACGTCCCCATCTGCTGAGGACATCTGGCTTGATTAAGTCCCGCCAGATATGACCCGAGTATCACCATGCCATACATACTGGAACTACATTGCTTTTCATGTAAGTCATGCTAGACATTTGAATCATCACACATTCATCCATGGGCTTCAGTACATAGCATAACAACATATCGTACATTTGAGGCATGGCATTCATATTTAACATAATGTTTGTTGCTTGAAAACATGAAACCTTTGTAATATACCTAATACATTTGAAAACCTTTTGAACATACATAAGTTTTGTTCATAGCATTATTTCTCACCTGGGTTCTCTTGGATAGGTTGCTAACCTGTGTGTCCCTACAATAAGGTAAGAATTTGTCAATACTAAGTTTATTGAATCACTAATTTGCATAATATGACTTCAACTAACTTAGATATTCTTTTCTCGTCCAACTCCTCTTAGTCATGTGTCTAAGTCTCGATTATGATCTATCAAAGAGCCCTCTAACTTTGGGCAACATTTAAAAGTTCTAAGTAAAAGGCCATTCTGCCTGAAAGTTGTCTGGGCGTTCGAACTCTATCATTGGCGTTCGGACTCTTGAGCGTTTGGACGCTGTTCTTAGGGCGTGTCGTAAGCTCACGGTTTGGCAGTTATGAACAATAACTGAACCTACGAATTTCCGCCAAAACTCACAAAATTCAACTCCATCTGTTAGGGGTTCCTAGGATACTTATATTAAGCTCAATGGGACTACACTTCCAATTTTCAACCATAAATAACCATTAAATCATGAAGGGATCTAAGTTTAAAACCAGCTAAACCCTAAACTATACAGACTACCTAAATTTATGTGATGTTAAGGTATATACCTCTCTTAAAATCTGAGCTTGAGTCGTTGCTAATGTCAATAAAATTTAACTTTCCAAGCTCTCCCTTCTTCTTCTTCTTCTTCTTCTGTCTTCTTCTTCCTCTCTTTCTTCTCTTTTTCTTCTCTCCTCTCTCTGTATGTGTGTTTGTATATGGTGTGGTGGAGTGTTTGTGTATATGTGTATATGTTTGCTGAGACACATGGGAAATCATCCTCAATGTGGGCCTCCATTGTAACTCCGGTGTTCCCTTTTTCTGTCATTTTTACTGTTGGCGTTCGAACATCCTTTAAGCGTTCGGACGCTGGAGTTCATGTCTTTAGCGTTCGACGCTAAGAAGGATTTTTTGAATCTGGCGTTCGAACTCCCTTGCCTCCAGTTCGAAACATGCGAGACTTAAATTTTTTATGGTTTGGCCTGGCGTTCGAACTCCATATGGGCGTTCGACGCCAGAGAAATTGGGCCAGAAACCCTTAAAATCTTAAGTCTGAATTATCAACTTATATTCAGGTCTTTTTGACTCTTAAATCTTTATTACTTTACTACTGGCATATATGCCGAAATTCTTACGATTTATGAAATTTTACGGATTCGGGGCATTACACTTGAACTAAATGAAAAGCATTATCACAACACATCCGAAACGAAAGATCCATTGAATTGTTTTTATAAGAAATTATACATTTTAGCTGAATGATTGTTAAAATGTTTTATCTGAAATTATGTCATCTGCTTATCCATAATATTTTTGTCCATGAACAAAAATTAAATATTCTTTGCAGGTTTTCCAAATGTCACCGCCAAACCTTAACTGTGGCCAAATGAAAAAACCAAAGCAGCCTAGTAGAGGACAATCGTTATGACTTTCAACATCTCTACCATTAGGGATAGGAACATTTTTACAAGCATTTGTATCAACTTTTAAAAAGAAGTCAAATTCCGAAGCTAAAGCCAATAAGACCCAAAAGACCTCTAAAGAGGTTCTTGAGCAAAGACCTCAATTTTACCGAAAGAAAGCTAAAGAAATAGTACTCGTTCTTTCCCAAGAGGACCTCCAATGGCAACATGTTTCCTAGTATCTCATGGAAAGATATTTGAACTAGTAATAATACTTTATCCAAAATAGCCGCCATAGATATATCTATGAAAACATCCTAACAGAAATAGGGTATGTGCAACTAACTCATTCTTTGCAGAACCCCAAAGAACATAAAAGTCCTATAACGCACTCCAAGTGTTATATCATCCATATTGATTATATACAGGTCTAAAAATTAGCGTTCTACTATTAGAATCCAGTCAAGAAATACTCCTGATTTTTTAGTTTTAATTCAGACATTCTGAAAACTATTGAATTTCCTACT
>CM018893.1:11731051-11733551 GCA_009663005.1 Actinidia chinensis
TTGTCGTTAGCTTGTATATGATTATTGTGCGGTGATATGATGTGAAAGCCACGTAATTACATAAATTTAAAAATTTGACTATGAGGTGGTTGGTAGTATGTTATTTTTATATTATGTGTAGAAATGAGGTTTATGAAAGCAAATGGGTATGTAGAGAAAAAAGAAAAATATATATTAGCGGCTGGTAGGCCGGGTTTATGTCTTGCAAACACTAATACTTTGCCAAAAAAAGGGGGGGGTATCGAGGTCTCAATAATATTGATGAAGAAACAGCGGAATTTTAATTGCCTATCACCGACGGGGAGGGAGGAGGCAGAGGAAGACAGTACTTACCTAAATTCTTCATATTGTAATAGATATTATTTATAATATAGAACCACTATTGTGACGGGTTTACTCTAAATGGAGGAGGAATGAGAATGATTAATTAGTTTGGCCATTTGTTATGTCAATATTTGTAGGGGCATCATGAATGAGTAGATACCCACTACACTTACATCAGGCCACCAATTATACATTTTAAATGTAGTAGTTAAAAGATTTTCCGACTGAGTATATTACTCATTCTGTTATTATAAATATTTTTTCAGATGAGGGTTGGGAGGTACAAGGAACATAGATGAATAGTTGTAGATTTGATGGCCTGCATGACGATGGATGATATCAATTTTGTGTTATGTTGGATGTGGGATTCATAAAAGTATTTTTGTTAATCATATTTTACTTTTCTCTATCAACCTCTATTTTTGAATGTAATTATAAATTTTACTTAATTTCGATATGATGTAAACTTACTTAATTCTTTAGATACTAGGTATTTTACTCTATCATGTTATGAATGCCTTGATTGTAGATAATGGGTAATGACCATTGAGGTCTTTGTGGTTTTAGAAGTTAAGTTATGATATTTTGTGAAAAATGTGAAATATTCGACAAGAACTCTACTATCTAGACATTTGTTCCCGGTTTTTAGATGGAACAGCTTTAGTTTTATTTTTGTATTTATTGATTGATTTTTAATTCAAAGAATTATATTTACCTTTGTATATATAAAATTACAAATTTCGGGCATGATAAATTGGTATCAGAGCATGAGTTCGAATACCTAGAGACCATGGGAGAGACTGTCTCTCATTGGTGTTGGTTGCATTGTATGTATTGTATTTGTGTGCTTATTTGTCTAGGTGTAGGTGTTATGGTATGAACTGATATTTTAATTTAAGTTTCTACCATATAGTCTTAATCACCATGAAGGTGGAGATGCTTTTGAGGACTAATTTTTGTTACCCATTGATGGAGGAATTTATTATGTTATGAGAAATAAATTTATTAATTTGGAGTCTTATATGTCTCTAGGGTTGGTTAAGTTAGTGGGACCACAAGCATAGGAGAGCTAAAATGGTTGGGACACGGTAGAGGGGGCCGTGTGCAACTGGATTAGAGTACACCTTATAGAGGATGTTGGTTAGACAAGGGTTGGTTTTTAGTAAGGGGACTAAAAAAGGTGTTAATCATGGTGTTACTAGTCATGGTAGGTGCACACAAGTGGGGGAGAGCGGGTCGCTGTGAGAACCCAATGCCAGTTGTACTTGAGGCCCATAGTGGGGTAGTGGGAGAGAAATAAACCTGATGTGCTGATAATTCACAGGCAGTTTGCTAGAGAGGTTAGCAACAGCTAATGTTAGAATTGAGGTACTCAAACATGATGGAAATTCGTATACAGAGAGAGAAGAGAGGTCACTAGTGCCCGCTTCAGGGGAAGTATTGAAAGAGTTTCGTTAAGATGAATCCTCCTTCTTTTGATAGTTTGGGTGATCTGTGGTAGCTGACCAGGGTCTATACCAGATTACGTAAAATCTTTCGATACTGTGAGGATCACTAAGGATTGATATGAAAGATTTCGGACACGCCCTACCAACTGGTTGGCGAGGCCAATGAGTGGTGGGAATATATTAAGGAGGCTAAAGACGGTGGATTGTGGTAGGACTTGGGGCTGCTGATTTTGAGTCTACTTTTGCGGGACAATATTTTCCGGAGTCTACCATGATGAGTTGGAAATAATCCCAATTTTCTATTTTGGGTTATAATTGAAAGATTTAGAAATTTTGGGTGAAAAGTTTAATAGAACATTTAGATAAAGTAATTCTTTAGAAAGGTGGAGGGGCTGATGTGAAGGTACAATTTGTATAATTGCAACGCAGAAATCCATAATACGCGGCCCAAAAGAAAGAAAGAAAAAGGGAAAAGAATACAGAGAAAAGAAAGAAAAAAGAGAATTTGTAATGATGATGTTAGAAATGATTTGGTTTGGAAAAGCATTGGTGGGTGTTTATATGTGCAATTAAAGAGAGGAGAGAAGATAGAAGGAGAGAGACTGATAGAGAGAGAGAGCACTGGCAGTGAGAAGAGGGACAAAGAGAGTGAGAAAAGAAAGAAATGAGAGATATAAAGGAAAAGTATATGGGTATGGTGAGGATATAATCCAAGTGATCAGACATTG
>CM018893.1:11738551-11741051 GCA_009663005.1 Actinidia chinensis
TTGACCTTAGGAGAATTTTGGGGACAAAAATTTTCTTTTATTCAACGAAAAAGCCCCCACCATCAACGAAATTTTTTCTTAGGTCAACGAAATTTTTAGTTAAATGATAGCATTCAATGAAAAAAGCCCCATCTAGAGCCAATATGCCATTGTGGCCACGATTTCATTATTGCGTGCAACTATCGGGTTAGTGTTTTCAAGTGATTCACATGATCCAACGATCGAAGTAGGCCATTACAAGGAAATCCAATCAGAAGGAGCACAACTCTGTCCCGTACTATGATGTTTAGGTAAATTTATCATGTTATATAATAGTATTTAATTTTAAATTATGTGTGGGTGAATGAAATTTGAAGAAATAAAATTATAGGTTAATTGAGATATGAACATAAGCTCTAGGGGTCACATGTGTAATTATAACTATATCTATCAACTTTTGACGAGTGAGACTTCACTTTCCCTTTGATTCCATGTTCTTCGTTGCTGCTGCTTCTTTCTCTGCAATTTCTTTTCATTTCTTTTTATTTTCTTTTTGTCTCACTCACCATTTTTTGATCGTTTAAGATAAAGGTGGGGGATTCTTCATCTCTTCTCAACAATCAAAAGGATCCACTTAATTAGAGCATATTGCAAACTTATAGGGTTGTTTTCACTTTCTCATTTGGTAGGGATTCTTAACCCATTTAAAATATTCTATTTGTTAGATAACATAGTTTAATATTGTACTCAAAATAAAATTAAACTTTAAATTAGTTGATGAAGTAAAAAAAAAATATTAATTAGATGTTAAATGAGCATGATTATTAATTAGAGTTAAATGAGCATGTAGTTAAGCTTGTATATGTTATGTGGTGATGATGATGATATGAGTGAAAACCCTAATTTACATAAATTAAAAAATTTGAACTATGAGGTTATTGGTGAGTGAATTTTAATATATGTGTAGAGATGAGGTTTATGAAAGAAAATGGGTTTATAGAAAAAATATATATTCGGGCTTGTAGTGGGTATCTTGCAAACACCCAAGACTTTGGCCAAAGAGGGTATACGGGGGGGCCCTCAATGTTGATTGGAAAACTGCAGACTTTTTAACTGCCTATCGCAACGAGCGGGAGGCAGAGGAAAGTACAGAGGAAGTCACGTACCCAAATTCTTCATATATTGTAGATATTATTTATAAATATGAAACCACGATTAAGAGGCGTATTACTCGAAATGGTGGAATGTGAGATTACTTAGTTTGGCATTTGTTATGTCAATATTATTGGCATCATGCATGAGTAGGTACCATTACACTTACACAGGGACACCAAGATGATTAAATTAGTAAAAGATTTTCCTAATGAGTTATATATACTCACGTTGTTATAAAATTTTTTCAGATGAGGTAAAGGACACAGATTGAAAAGTTGTTATTTTGATGCTGCATGACGTGGATGACATCCATTTTGTGTTATATTGGATGTATGTACAGAAAGTTATTTTTGTTATTATATTTTACTTTTTTATCTCCCTCTATTTTTGGCAGTAAATTATAAATTTTACTTATTTCGATATGGTGTAAACCTACTTAGTCCTTCGGTACTAGTTACTTACTCTATCTTGTTAATGAATACTTATTGTAGGATAATGGGTATGACCATTGAGGTCCTTGTTTTAGAAGTTATGATATTTTTGAAAATATTTAGACTGGAAACTCCTACTATTCTAGACATTGTTCCGTTTTTTAGATGGAACCTGCTTTAGTTTTATTTTTTAATTTATTATTGATTAAAGAATTATTAGTTTACCCTTTTATATATACAAATTTAAATTTAGGCATGGACAATTGGTATAGAGCTTAGGGGTTCGAATACCTAGAGACCGATGGGAGAAGATTTTAATCTCATTGGATGGATTGCATTGTATTATTGGCATTTGTGTGCTTGTTTGTTATGTGGTATGTGTTATGGTATGAACGATATTTTAATTAAGTTTCTACATATAATGTCTTACTCACCATGAGGTGGAGGAATGCTTTTGTAGACTATTTTTGTTACTCCATTTTGATGGAGGGAATATATTCATAGTTCATGAGAAATAATTTTATTATTTGGAGTCCTTATCTGTCTTCTAATGGTTTGGCTATCTAGATGGACCCAAGCGTGGGAGAGCTAAAATGGTGGGCCACGGTAGAGGGGGCCGTGGTGCAACTGGATAGAGTACACCTATTGAGGATGTTGGTGACCAGGGTGTTTCTAGTAAGACTCAAAAAGGTGTTAATCGTGGTGTTACTAGTTGTAGTAGGTGCACACAGTGGGGAACGGGTCGTGAGAACCCAACACCAGTTGTACTTGAGGCCCATAGTGAGGCCAGTGGGAGAGAAACAACACCTGATGTGCTGATAATTCCTAGTCAGTTTGCTAGAGAGGTAGCGACAGCTATGTTAGAAATAGAGAGTACTAGACATGAGGAAATTCGTATACAGAGAGAGGTCACTAGTGCCCGCTTCAGGGAAGCT
>CM018893.1:11746051-11748551 GCA_009663005.1 Actinidia chinensis
CCATTGAGGTCCTTGGGTTTAGAAGTTATGATATTTTTTGAAATATTTAGACTGGAACTCTACTATTCTAGACATTGTTCCGTTTTTTAGATGGAATCATGCTCTAGTTTTATTTATTTATTGATTGATTGATTAAGAATTATTAGTTTACCTTTTTATATATAAAATAAAAATCCAGGGCGTGACATGTACTTTGTCTCAACCCCCGTATTACTTCGCCTGATATATTCTTTTTTCCTAGCATCAAGGCACCATTATACTATGTGTCATTAAAATCATAATTTTTTTAAACCAATTCATTTTTCTCATAATCATGGCATTTCAAAGTACAATATGCATTTATTCATAACATATATTCATATGGAACAAAATAACATCTTCAATATTTTGATAAATCAAATAAGGCATGCTTTGATTTTAAAAATTCAAGTAAACATGACATATAAAAGACTCACTGAAAGCATGTTGATATAGACACAATAACAATTGAAGAATGTGTCAAAATAGTGGAAGATGAGACAAAGAAGGATAAGGATGTTGGAAGATCAACAAGGCTTAGAAAAAGGCCAGTATGGATGAAGGATTATATCATGTAAAGCTGAAAGAAGTGGATTGAATAAAGCGGTGGCAAAATAGTTAGTAGTTAGAAAAATAGTTACAAAATGTAAAACTGCAGCCGGGTGTAAAGGTTGCAGTCGAGTTAGTTACAAGAAGAAGTGGTTAGCGTTTCTTGAAAATAACTAATCAAGAAAGTGAGTTAGCTGTATAAATACCCTTGTATGCAACCAATTGAGATATAAAAATTATAGAATTCTTTCTTCATTTCTCAGGAGCTATCTCTAGCTCGAATAGAGAATCAGTCCCTATTTTGAACAGAGCTTCAATATAAAAGCTTGTTCTTAACAATGATGTTCTCATTACTTCTGTAATGGATGAAAGAACTAGGTATGCGAAGATTGATGATGCTATCAAGAGTTTCAATTAGTTTAGAAAAAAGACTGAAACTCAAATTCATGATTTAAATAAAATGATTACAAGGTCCATGCAGGCTGTTGATCAAAGATTGGAGGACAAAGGTGAGCCTGTAAGGCATACAGAGGAACCAACAATGAATACTTTTCAAAACAACAATTATCAATATTGATCCATGAAGATTGATGTACCACGTTTTGATATAACATATGTTTTCGGTTGGATATTCAAAATTGAACATTTTTTTCAATTTTATAACACTCATGATGATCAAAGGATTTGGATTTCTTCTTTTCATTTGGAAGGTCCTACTTTGAGCTGGTTTAAATGGATGCATTCTAGTGGCTTCATAGAATCATGAAAATGGTTTTTAAGGCCCTTAATATCAGATTTGGTCCTTCTATGTATGAGAATTACAGAGGTGCATTGTCCAAATTATAGTAGACATCATATGTTGCAAGTTATCAAACCCAATTTGAAGATCTCTCTACAAAGGTACGTGGCTTATCTGAGCAATTGTTGATCAGTTTCTTTATTTCTAGTTTCAAGCCTGAAATTAAACGTGAGTTATTGATAGCACAACCTCAGTCATTGTTGCAAGTTATGCCAAGATTACAAGAAGATAAATTTAATGAGTTGAAATAGTATTTCAAGTCATCTTGGCAATGACCTACATTTGAGCCTTTTACATCCGCTAATTCAAAACTTATAATCAATAATGTCCAACAACAATCAAAGAGTCCATCTTTGCCTATTAAAAGATTGAGTCCTGTAGAACTCAAGATCAGAAGGACAAAAGGTTTATGTTATAATTGTGATGAGAAATATGCTCTTGGCCATAAGTGCAAAGCTAATTTTTTTCTACTTATTGGTGAGGATAAAGATCAAGAATCTTTGATGGTACAAGAAGAAGAACTAGTAACTGAAAATATTGATTCCAGTCTTACTGTTTTTCTCGAGGTTATCATGCATGAGTTGGATGGGTAGATAAGCCCAAGAACTATAAGGGTTAAGGGAAGAATTGGTAATCACTATGTCCACATTTTAATAGATAGTGAAAGTACACAAAATTTTATACAAGAAAGGATAGTTCGCCAATTGGGATTACCTATTACTCCCTCTAAATAATTCAAAGTTTATATTGGTAATGGAGATTTCTTGGCTTGTGATAGCAATTGTGTGGAAGTAAAACTATGTCTGTAAGGACATATATATTTTGTATGGATTTGTTCATTTTACCAATTCAAGGAGTTGATGTGGTTTTGGCCATTCAATGGCCTGAACTTTTAGGCCCTGTGGTCACTCATTACAAGTTACTGACAAATGGCTTTCTAGTGGAAGGGTAAGGCAGTTCATTTGAAAGGAGAATCTCAAATAAATGATGAATTTTTACAGGCAAACAGTTTATGAAACTAACAAAGAGTCAGAATATTGTTTCTTTATATCATCTCAAAGCCATTCTACCTGAAAATACAAGTACTTATATACCAGATTATGTCCAGCCCTTGTTACAAGAGTATGTATAAAT
>CM018893.1:11806051-11808551 GCA_009663005.1 Actinidia chinensis
ATCACAAATTGTAAGGGAAAAAAATAAATTTGGGCCGTATTGATTGATTCATGGCTTTTTGTTGGGCAATACTTGCTCAATAGGGACTTGACATTGGGCTAAAATAGGCTTAATTTGTGAGGATTGGTCCTAAAGAGTTGGGCCCAAGGCGAATATCCATGTGCGAGCCCGAGAGAGGCGGACTTAAGTGCGATCGCTCTGGAAGTCGGCGGGAAAAGGCAATTTTGTGAGAAGTTCTCACAAAATATGAAAGATCTACATTGGTAGAGGTGGCTACAAAGTGAGGAAGTTGAATTATGTTATGACTCAATGGGCTAGCCTATAAGTATGACTCATAGGTTATTTGGTATACAATCTTAAATCCTAACTCTCTAATTTTGATTCTCTCTCCTCTTTCATATTCTCACTCTCACACCAAAGGATCTTCCCGACTAACCCTAGTCGGAAAACCTTATAACGGTATTTATTGTAGTGTGCAAACAACCTAGAAGAAGGAAAGCATTAAGATAGCGCGGAGGTTAACATGCAGTGAGATTTATCACCTCACACAAATAATTATACCAATTTATATAGAATTTTTTTATGCGTATCCTTTTTGTTCACCAATGTTACTTCCTTATATATTTTAATTTTCAGATAATTTGAATATTAAAAAATACCCTTACGAAAAAGATGGAAGTTTTGTTAATTTGATTTGAATAAAAAATGAGAAACTTGTCCAGACAATGTATGGTTCTTTTCTCCATTTGAAAGCATCTTTTATCGGCTTTTTCTGTCTTTTAGTATAATTTTCAATTCAATTGTTTTAAATTTTCCCTTTAACACGGAGAATGCTCAAATTAAATTTGAAAAAAATCTACCAAATAGCACCTCAATAACTTTTTCAGCTCACATTTATTCTCTTAATTGAAGTATCCTAAAAATTAAAACATTAAAAATCCGACTCATAAAAAAAATGTAATATAGAAAATATGCTTTATTAGTCCGCGCCAAGCAGAAGAATCTAATTTTTCAATTTCTAGGCAGATTGGCTTCTCTCCACTTAATTTGGACTAGGGATGGTTCGAGCTCAGAGATCAGTCCCATTGATAATTGTTTAAAAATAAAAAGTTCAGAGTATGTCTACCAAATAATCCATGTAATATTGGATCGTGTGTATAAACTCATTATAAATCTCCACTTTAAACTAATTTAGCTATTAAAGACTCTAATTGTTTTTATAGGGAAGTAAGGTTCCATTCGGATAATTTTCTATTGAGTTAAAATAACTATATTGTTCCCATTTTTGTTTTCATTTTAGTTCATATAAAATTAAAATTTTATATTTTTTTTAGTACTTTTAATTATAGAAATTTAAAAATATATTGAATAATAACTAAAAGTTAAAAAGCACAACTCATTCTCATTCAACTTGTTAAGAGAACCATAAAAGTATTAAATTGGGTGTTTTCGGATCCAATCCAAATACACCAACTTATCTATAATATAAAACACAACTCATTTTGAATCTCAAAATTATTTACTGTTGAAATTCATTTAAGTTAATCCAAAGCTCGAGATTTCACTTGAGATTATTGTTTTCCTCAAAAAATATCACTTCCTTCTTTTCAAATATGTGGACCCAATATAAATTATGATCCACTAGTTAAAAAGCCTTTAAAGTTGGGCATATATTTTACCATTAGATCATTTTTTTAGTGGAACCCACACACACAAAAAACACATTTCTTTCTCCCTCATTTTTTATTCTTTTTTGTATTTAATAGTTTTTTTATTTGATCAAACTTTTATGTTATTTTTACAATAAGATCCTAAAAATATAAAATAATTATTTATTTTGGAGATAAAAATAGCTTTTTTTTAGTGAATTTTCTCTTAAATTAGATATTTTTTTATATTCTAGACTCTTTTTATCAAGAGAAAGTGAAAAATTATAAAATATTGATTAATCAGTGAAAAACATTCATTAAAGACAAATAAAATGTGAAAAATAAAATAGATTTTGTTTTACCTCAAATAGAAATGAAACTTATTTTCGTATGTCCATTTTCTTTAAGTCCATTTTTTTTATATTTATTAAAATTAATTTATCTAATGGTTGTAATAAAAATATTTGAGTAAAAATAAATATTTAAATAAATTTATCATAATAGGGGCAAAACAATTTATAATATAAGACATACATATTTTTGAAATAGATAGTTTGATTTTTGAATCTAAAAATTATCCCTCACGATCGATTGTTGAATTCTATTTGAATTAATCTAATGACTAAGAATTTATCTAAAATTATTTTTTTTCCATTAATATATCACTTCCTTCCTCTCAAATGTGTGGGGCCTACATAGGTTTTGATCCAATGGATAAACTAAAACTTGGCATATGTTTTATCCATTGGATCATTTTTAAATGTGACTCACAAAATAAATTAAAACACACATTTCTTTCTTGTAGCTAAAGTTTTAACTCTTTTAATTCGACAGGTGTCACTTTGTATGGT
>CM018893.1:11996051-12001051 GCA_009663005.1 Actinidia chinensis
TATAGATTAAAAAAAGCACTAAAAGCATGGTACGAAAAGCTAAGCAAATTTTTAAATAAAAATGGTTTTGTTCAAAGAAAAATTGATAATACCCTTTTTATAAAGACCTAAACAAGGACATGCTTATTGTGCAAATATACATAGATGATATTATATTTGGAGCTACTAATGATATTGTGTAAAAAAATTGTTAAGTGTATACAAGGTGAATTCAAAATGAGTATGATGGGAGAACTCAACTTCTTACTTGAATTTTAAATTAAGCAATAAAGCCAGAGAACATTCATAAATCAAGTAAAATACAAAAATGAGCTTCTCAAAAGATTTGGCATGATGGGAGCAAAGCCACTAGCCACGCCTATGAGCACATCTATAAAGTTTGACAAACATGAAAATAGTAAAAATGTGGATGAAAAGCTTTACCGAGGTATGATTGGCTCTCTACTCTATTTAACAACAAGTAAGCCTGATATCATGTTTAGTGAATGCATATGTGCTACATTTCAATCATGTTCTAAGAAATCACATCTAATTGCCATAAAATGCATATTGGATACCTTATAAAGACACGTAACCTAGGAATATTTTATCCAATGGGAGTTGCCTTTGACTTGAAAAGATACTCTGATGCAGACTATGCGAAATGTAAAGTAGACCGGAAAAGCAAAAGTGGTACTTGTCAATTTCTAGGACAATATCTAGTATCTTAGTTTAGCAAGAAATAAAATTCCGTTGCACTATCAACCGTCGATGCTGAATATTTGGCTGCCAAAAGTTATTGTGCTCAAGTTTTATGGATAAAACAATAAATGAAGGACTGTGATTTATATTTGTGAAGTGCTATAAATTTGTCTAAAAATCTCATACAATATTCAAGAACGAAACACATTGAGATTCGACATCATTTTCTAAGAGATTACGTCCAAAAGGGGAATATTGAACTTATATATGTACCTATCGACAAGCAATTGGTGGACATTTTTACAAAATACCTTGATGAAAAAAGATTTTATTTTATCATATGTGATGTCATGCCCCAAAACCGGTTGAACAGCTGTGCATACTCATTTACAATAATACATGATTGCAGAAACATTATAATAACTGAGAGTTATAAAGTGTGAATTACATATACAGAGCTGTGCCTAAATTTTTCTTTCTTTTATACATAACATAACCAACTTGTCGCCACTACATATTGGGTCTAGCCCATCAACAAAACTACATAAGGGCTTGGGGCCACAAAACTAAATTCTGCTTGGCGACTTCCTTCTAGGGCTCCTCGGATTGGCTTCCTAAAAATTATTTTTGAAAACATAAGTTATACACTTAGTGAATAACGATAATGCACGAACGTAAAAATACCATGGGTTAGAATATGTGCAATCATAATCATAACATAGATATCACATAATATCATATTTGAAACATAGCCTCTGATCGTGTAAACATAACTTTTAAAACATCACATCATAGCTTTGAACCGTAAAACATAGCATAGCCTTTTTCTTAAACTTGAACTTTCATAATTATAAACATAACATAGCTTCTTGAAGCTTAAGATCTTTCATAACTGTAAGTCGGTAGGTATAAAAGGAGCAACCACTAGGCATAATCATAGTAACATTTTAGTCATGCAACATAGTAACCACATAGGTCAAGCATGGGCTCTTTAGGCCAGGGACGTCTCCCACATAGATAGTTTATTTTTGGTCCCCTATCGTAGGACTAGATAGTTTATTTTTGGTCCCCTATCATAGGATTAGATAGTTTATTTCACATCCCCTATCGTTGGACTATCAGGCTAGATTAAGGTCTTGCCACGAGATGATCCCGAGTTGGCACTATACATTGAAAATCTTTTACTTGCTATGCATTACAAATTCTTTACTTCTCATGTGAAAACATCTATCCATGGTTTTCGTTACATAATATACTAAAATTGGCATGCATTTAGAAGACATGACATTCATAACAAATCATATTTTTTTATGCATTGAAAACATAGAAAATATTGCATATAACTTAGTTCATATCGAAAGCATTTCGAAAGTACATAGAATTTTGTTCATCACATCATGTTACTCACCTTGCTTCCCGTGATTAGGCGTTAATCAACATATTCCTACATGTAAGACACATAAGGTATGGAAGAATCAATATTATGCTCAATAATACTAGAGTAAAATAATTGAACTAATACAAAACTTTCAATTCGACTTAAGATACTCTCGCTCTAGATCAAGACCTCTTGAACATGCACCTAAAGTCTTCAAATAGGTAGGTAAAAGGGGCCTAACATACTTTGGAAAAAAATAAAATGTCCTAAAAGAAAAAGGTCAAATAACATGAAAATTAGGCTGACGTTCAAATGCCCCAACCCAACGTTCGAACGATAAGCACAAAACTATACCGTTCGAAAGCTCAAAGGACCGTTTGAACACTAGGTATAAAATGGCACCGTTCGAATGCTCTATAAACCATTGGAACGCCCGACTCCAAACCCTCAAAAACTTCATACAATCCAACTCCAAAATAGCCTCAAACCTTTCCAAAGTTTCTAAGGGTCAAATATACACTAAAAGGGTAACAATAATTCAAAATGGAGAGAAAATAAGTAATGAAACAAGAGGGATCTAAGCGTTACTCTCAAAATCCTAACATTCCCAATTTTTGGGATTTTCATCTCAACTCTACAATCTCTCAATGTGGAGCTTCAAGCTCTGAGATTTAACTAATTGGGACTCAAAGGAGTCTTCCAACACAAATTTAAACCCTTCTAGATGCATCAATAACAAAAATCCCAAAATTTTTTCAAACTATACATACAACCTATATATACAAAAAAAACTAAGTTTTTCACCTCTCATTAAGCTTGATGGAGCTTCTAATGGATTCCTTTATCTTGGGCTTGGGCTCTCACTCTCTCTCTTCCCTTTTCCTCTTCCTCTTCCTCTTCCTCTTCCTCTCTCCTCTTCTTCTCTTTCTTCTCTTCGAAATGTGTGTGGGTTGTGTAGTGTATAAGTGTGTATAGTGTATGGGTGTGGTGTATAAGTTGAGACGCACATGGGAAATAATCTCACGTGCCATCCTCCATTTTTGATCTCTTGCTCCTCTTTCTTTTTTTTCTTTTTTTCATTCTATTACCATTTGAACACTTATATTAGCGTTTGAACACTAATAAGCAATTTGGCCCTAGTGTTCGAACGCCACATTTGAATGCACTGAGGACATAAAACTGGATGAAATCTGTTACAAGCTTTAGCATTTGAACGCCCCTTCTAGAGTTCAAATGCCAAGAAGAGTTTGGCTAACATTCAAACGTTCTGAGAGCATAACTATCAATGGAATTCATCACAGGCGTGACCGTTCGAACTCCCATATTAGCATTCAAATGCCGAGAAGAATTTTGGCTTTAGCGTTCGAACACCCATACTATCATTCGAATACTAAGAAGAAGTTTGGGCAGAAACTTAAGCCTAAGGTTTTGAAAAGTTCTAACTATAATTTGATCACTTGTTCCCTAAACTAATAATAACCCATTTCAACCAACATACGAGTCATAATTTACATAAAGAAAGAAAATCGATGGGTTCGGGTATTACACATGAACTTGATATGTCTCAACCAATGTGAATATTTTGGATTCTTAAATAAATTTATAAGATTAGAGTTAATTCAATCATTGAGAAGGAATAGTCTAGATTATAAATTATTTCATATAATTATCTCTGACAAAACAAAAACAATTCTAAACATAATTTAAATTTAAATTAGCATATGTGTTCAAACTCGTGCACGTGAATTGGCCAAAATGTGCATAAAAGTATCAATTTATGAAACTCTCTTCCTTCTCTCTCTCATCCTAACAGACACTTAAGCATTTGTTCAAAACTCTTCAATCTCTATTGAAAGCTTGGCCTCTTCATCTTTAAATTTCATCCATTCCATTTAAATTCATCCTCTGATTCTCTAGAAAGTTCGTCCAACCAAATCTGAAGATCGGTCAACTAAAAGACAACTTTGGTCAGCCAAAATTCAACCGAAGTTATAGAGCTCATGATAGAAATGGAAAGGACAGAGTTTTAAAACTGTTCAAATTCCTCCATCAGAGTTTTAAGGCCTTCAAACTTCTCTCCTCCATTATATCAAGCCCTAGGTTCTTATCTCTCTCTCAATCTCTCAAAATCTTTTTAGCAATCACAAACCCTAGATAAACAATTTCTCAAAAATTAGTCTTGATTCATCCTAGAACTAAGCATGCTGTGAATGACCCAAGGGCCCAGGATGCTAATCCATCTAAAGCACCATTAGTGTTCAAACCACGGTTATTCAAGAATGAAGAAATTCAAAAGACATGGCTTTCGGATTTCCAGGAACAAACTATCATCACCAGACGAGATATCAATGTCGATTTCCCATTGAAATACTATAGAAAGATGTTGGTATCAGTTGAAGCTTTAGGATGGGATGGACTACTTCATCTTCCAACTGACTTATACTCAAATCTGGTGAGATTTTTCTACTATAATCTAGAAGTATGAAATTTGGACAATATTGAGTACACTATAGATACAAAAGTAAGAGGGAAAACTATAGTGCTTAATCCCACGATTTGATTTAAGATCACGAGGATTCCAAATACAAGGAGTACATATTCATAAATAAACCCAACTAACTTGATAAATATGTACAAAGAAAATAAATAAATGAAGTGATCTCCACACAAGGCACATTAGGAGTTTCACAAACAAAGGATTTGAAAAAGTAATTTAGGCTATTCGATTACTTCATCGCATATAATGTAATTCCCAAAAGGGGACATTACAGTCAAGTAACAACCATGGATAGTTTTATCATATATAGGAGTGCGATTGAAGCCCCTTTAAATCTAAATTACATTATTCTGAAAGAGATGGCTGATGTAAGAAATCACAAGAATAAGCCCTACCGTTTAGAGTTAAGTTCAGTAACTAACACAATCAATTCATAAATGGAGG
>CM018893.1:12021051-12033551 GCA_009663005.1 Actinidia chinensis
TTTTCAATTTGGAATCAAATTTTCAAATCAGAAATTGGTTTGCTAGCATATTTTTGAAATTTGGAATCAAATTTTCAAGTCAGAAATTGTTGCTAAGCCAATTTTTAAACTTGAAATCAATTTTCAAAACTAAAAATTAATTACTAAGCCCATTTTTCAAAATTGTAATTAAATTTTTCAAAGATAAGACTATTGCTAGACATTTTTTAAGAATTAATTTTAAATGCATTTTTGTATTTTTAAAATGCATGAAGGATATTAAGGTCATTTAGAGCCTCAAGAATTACCATATAAAGCTTTACAAAAATACCCTAATAAAAGTTCTTCATTTTTGAATCTTCAGTGCTTGAAGTCTTCTTGGCTTTGCAGTCCATATCTTCGATTATTTTTGCTTCCTTGAGAATATGTGCTTGAATATTTCTTTCTTGCAACTAGCATACTTGAATTAAATACATTAAAGCAATAAGATAGAATTTGTTACATCAAATATTTACAAACATAATCGGATTGACGCCATAATGTCTAAACAAATCTCCCCTCCCCCTTTTTGATGATGACCAATTATGAATATAAAAATAATTTTACGCACATTTATAGTAATACTATTACTGATCAAAGTAGCATGTAAATCACTGAAAAAGAATGATGCGCATTTTTATTATTACACTCATTTTATGGGAATAACAAAATTTTTGTAATCCTTATTTCTCCTCCCCCTTTTGACATCAACAAAAACGCATAATGTAAAAGCTTCCCCCTGCTAAGAGCTTCCCCTTTCATGATGAAGTATATCTAATGATAAAAATGATTGAAAGCTTGCTAAGTTAATAATATTGAATCCAGGAAGTGAGGCAGCAATCAGGAATATTATGATTTAGACACCCATATATAGTGTTTGTGCTTTCCCTTCTCTTCTTCTCACAGATTATTATCATGGGAAAGAATCCATGATGAAAGAAGGGAAGGATCTCGTCCTCTTAGAAACCATGATCAGTGAATACTCTTTTGCTTCTAGATGACATGATCAAGAATAGTCTTGCTTCTGTTGTTTGTGAATCACGTTGTGATATTGCCCTTTCTTGCTTTTAGAATTTTAGACCTGTATGAACTAGTTTGCGAATGCTTACATCTTTCCTTCTTAAGAAGTGATGATAAGCGTCTGAAACTAGTGAAGAAAAGGGATTTAGCGCTTTGCCGAGTAGGAAGGATTGAGAACAGAAATTGTCTTGGCAAGACAGAAAACAGTGAATTTATAGATGAGATTTGACAGGGAATAGGTGCGAGTGACGCATGTGATGACGCATTTGGATCGATCAAATAAAAATAAAAAATAAAAAATCGCAATTTAAGATTATTTGTTAGTGGGGGGGGTGTAGGTTGCGGCCCTGTGCTTCAGACAAGGATCCGACTTTGAGGCCATACAGAAAATTTTTTTTTGTCCGAACAAAATCTCTTTCCTAGAATCCCTCCAAAAATAAGTTCTCTTCTTCTTTCTCCTTCCGGTTCTTTGAAGAAATTTCCCAGTTTCTTTCCTTAGTTTTCAAAACATGGCTTCTTCTTCTCAAAATAATTTGAATCTAAATGTTGTGCCTATGTACAACCAGAATTCGGTATATCATCATTATTATCCTCAAAAGATCCTCTCATGACTATGCCTCTGTGATGCTGGATTATGCCAATTGCTGCATCAGTAGCTAGAGGGATCATTACTCCTCCACACTATGAAAAATTTTTGGCGGATGGACTGATGTCGAAGCCCAATTAATGACTCTATGGCCGCAGTATTCAGTGTGCTTCTTCTGTTTCAAATATGGCTCTGACGTCTGCAAGTTCGAGGGAATGAAGTTACGAGCTAATTACTCAAGTTTTAAGATTGCAACTGAAGGATAGAGGTCTTCAACAGGTATATAAAGAGCTGCGAAACTTATAAGAACTTCCTATGCAAATGACTTGGGAAAGAAATATTCAGAACGTAGATGACCCAACTCGTCTTCGGGAGTAACGAGAGTCTTTTGCTTGAGTCCGAAAAGTTTTAATAAGATTTTTCTCCCAAACTTAAACAAGGTATTTAATAATTCAAAATATAAATTATTTGTATAAATAATAAATTCACTGAAATATTTGCAATATCTGTAGTCTACACATACCAAGTTCTCGACGAATGGTGCCATGAAGCGTCTTCTTGAAATGGTTTTTTGTGAAGATCCTGTCAGCCCACTGAAACATCAGTACTTATAAATTTTAGTTCTACATTCTCCTTCTTGAAACATGATCACGATAAAGTATGTCTAATTCATATCTTTTTGTTCGTTCTTGGAGCTTAAGAATAGATTTTTAGAATATTTAAGGCACTAGTATTATCAACATCTAATAGGTATGTGAATCAAATTTTTAATTTAAAATTTTCAAGTTGTTGTTTTTTTTCATATACAGACTGAGCACAACAACGTCCCTGCCTGCAGCAATATATTCTGCTTCAGTCTTAGAAAGACAACTGAATTTTGTTCTTGCTATAAACCCAAATAACAAGTGAGTTCCTAAAAGTGACACGTACCCCTGTACTTTTACGATCAATTTTGCACCTGCAAAATCTGCCTCTGAATAACTTACTAAATCCATTGAAGTGAATTTAGGATAACCATAACCCTAGTATCTATTGTGCCAAGTAATATCGCAAAATTCTTTTTAAACTGTGGTCAGACTTAAAGTGTTTTCCTTTTGGAACCTGATTGAAATCTAGCACATAAGCATACACTAAACATGATATCTGGCCGACTGGCCGTTAAATATAGTAAAGCTATACCATCATTCCTCTATATTGTTTTATATCCAATATTTTTCCGCATTTTCATCTTATTATCGAGTTTGTTGTTGATTCATTGGGTTGCAATAAATTTTTTGAATTTTCATAACCAATTTCTTTGAGAAGAGCTTATATATTTATATTGGTTGATAAGATTCCATTTTTAGTTTGCTTAATTGGAAGACCTAAGAAGAAATTTAGCTCCCCTCAATGATGCTCAGTTCAAATCTTTTTGCATAATTTTTGAAAATTCTAACACATTTTTCATTTGTTGATCCAAAAAAATATCATCAAACCATATATTTGCACAATAATAAATCATCATTTTTGATTTTGGTAAATAAGGTAGTGTCATTTGTCCTCTTGTAAAAAAACCCTTTTTCCAAAAGAAACACTTATCTATCGTACCATGCTCTGGGGGCTTGTTTCAATCATACCATCTTTTGGTCAATTTTTGAAAACATGTTTGGGGGAAATTCCCGTGATTTTCAAAACCGGTGGTTGTTCAACATAAACTTTCTTCAGAAATGAAACCATTGTTAAAAATGCACTTTTGACATCCATTTTGAAATAATTTAAATCTTTATAGGAAGCAAAAGCTAATAGCATTCTATAGCTTCAATCGCCTACGGGGGGCAAAAGTTTCTTCATAGTCAATACCTTCTCTTGGTTGAAGCCTTTGGGCTACTATCTAGTTTTATTCTAATGAACTGCCATTTTCATCCTTTTTATCACGAAAAATCCATTTTGGTTCCAATAATTGATTGATGTGTAGGTCTAGGAACCAATGTCCAACATTGTTCCTCTCAAATTAGTTAAGCTCTTCTTCCATGGCCATTAACCAAAAACTCATCAGGCAGCTCTTCAATGTTTCTTTGCTCAAGTTCTGAGACAAAAGCCATGTATTACACATCTTTCTAAGTGAAGACCGTGTAATTACACCTTGTGAGGGGGCACATAGAATTTGATCAATAGGGTGATCTTTAACAATTCTCCAAGCATTTAGAATTGTTGATCTTGTTTCAGAGATGAAGGCATTTTTCATACTTTCCTTCTTTATTAGAGCTGAGAGATTTGATCTTTTATCATTATTTTCTATAGCATTACTATCTCATCATTATCATCAATGTTCTTAGGTTTGAAGAATCAACTTCATCAAATGCAACATGTATAGACTATTCAATAAGTTAAAGTTCTTTTGTTATATACTCTATAAGTTTTGCTATTAGTATGCATATCCAAGAAATATGCCTTCTCAGATTTAGCATCAAAATTTACCCAAATTATCTTTGGCATTTAGAATAAACGCATTTACAAACCAAATCTTTGAAATAAACCAATATTGGTGTTTCTTTCTTTCCAAAGCTCGTAGGAGTCTTTTCAAGTTCTATCTAATGACTACATACACGATTATAATAGAATATGGCTGTATGTATAGCTTTCAAGCCCAAAAATACTTAGGTAAGTTATGTTTTCATTTAACTGTTCTAGCCATTTCCTTTGAAGCTATCTATTTTTCTTTCACAACTCCAATTGTGTTGAGGTGTTCTAGGTGGCGAGAAGTTGTGTGAAAAACCGTGATCATCACAATATTTTCAATATCTTGATTATCCAACTCCCTCTACCTCTATCACTACGAATATTGGTGATAGTGCAACCTATTCATTTGTGGCCTTTTTTACAAAATTTTGTTAAAAGCAAACGTGTCTTCTTTTGTAATAAGGAATAATACCCATTGTAAACGTGAAAAATCATCAACAATGACAAATGCGTAAAATTTTTCCACCAGACTTGCAACCCTACTGGGACCGAAAAAAAACAAAAAAATCCATATGCAGCAGTTGAAGTGGTCTAGATGTGGAATATATTTCTTTTTCGAAAAAGATGTTTTATGGTTTACTTCCCTAGTTGACATGCATCACAAATTTTATCTTAACAAACTTGATTTTGGGTAAACCTTTAACTAAACATGTTTTTCATTTTATGAAGCAAATCCATGCTAGCATGTCCCTAAATCTTTCGATGCCAACCAGCTATTTCATTTATAACAGCAAGACATTTAAAATAACTCTTGACTACTAGACTATCAAATCAAAGTGTATACATTTCCAATGTCCCATGTCGAGATGCAATAATACTTTTTATCATTAAGAGCATGCGTTAATTAAATGCATTTATTTTTATCAATTAACCTTAAATCTTTATCACATAATCTGGCTTATACCTTCTTAGATTATGTTTAAGACCATTCAACTATTAGAACCTTCTCAATTTCAAGATGAGTAATTGTTCCTATTTCCTACACCAATAATTTTACCTTTTGAGTTCACCAAATGTGACAATCCCCATCCTTGGTGTGAATATGAAGCTTTGATTTGGGTCTCCCTTCATATTTCCTTGAGCAAGCGCTATCCTGAACCTTCGTTTGAGCTCCCATATGACTTAAGGCATACCCACAAAGTAATCAAATAACCTCTTTTTGGTACCCAAATTTTCTTGGGTCCGTGATGGTCACTTTAATATTTATTTTGTTTTGGTACCCCAACCTTACGAATGTTCCAATGGTTAATATTTTTAGGATTTCATCCCTTATAGTTTATCTTGTAAAAAGTTTTCTTCATAGGACAAACATCCTATAATATGTCCCATTTCTGTTCTCCACATGACTTGCAAGTAGTGAATGAATAAGTAAGCATGTTCTTTATCAAAAAGTTTTTATAAATCTTTGTTTTATTCTTAGGGGCATATCCTACTAAAACTCTCCTTATTGAAGACACAACACTTTTGTTTTCCAGTAGCAATATCTAAAATTTTCTTTGCAATTTACAAATTTGCTAAAGTTTTGTTTAAATATCTTTAATGGTTTCTTTTAGTCTAGTATTTTTCTTCTTCTAGAATTCATTGACGACTTAATCTTGGAGGTCAGATTATTGTTATTTTGAGTAAATTTTCATTTTCATTTTTCAAAGTACTATCTCATTCAAAAATTCAGTTTCTTTTCTTATTAAGAAGTTATGATTTTAGCATGTAATTTTATAGTAAATTTTCACATAACCATCATAGACATCTTGAAGTTCTTCATAAGAAGGTAATTCATCATCAGTATTCAACTACTTACCTCATCTCCTTTGCCATGAGGCAAAATTACCTCCTCCATTTTCGCTCTCCTCTTGTTCTGATTCGCTTCCTCTGAATCATCCAAGTTACCTTTAGGCTTTTCTTTTGAATTTCCTTTTCCTTCCTTCTTAAGGCGAGGGCAATCTGATTTATCGTGTCCAGCTTGTGGCACGCGAAGCAAGTTGGAGGATCAATTTTTGCTTGGTTCTCCGTGAGGAGTCTCTTTCATTTTATATTCTTATTGAACGTTTTCCTCCTTTCTCATAAAAAACCTTTTTAATCGTTTTGTAAGAAGTGCATTCTTTATCGTCGTCACTTTCCTTCTTCTTCTCCTTCCTCACTTTCTTGATGACAGGATTTGAGTGCGAGACTTCTTTTGGGCTTTACTTCTTCTTCTCGTCCCTTTAACTGATCTCATGGGTCATGAGTGAATCCCAGAAGTTCATCAAGACTCATCGTTGTGAGATTCTTTAGCTATTCTTCAATGCTTTGTGCTGTGGACTTTTGCATCCCAATGTCTTGGCAAGGACCTAAGAATTTTTCTCACATTTCCACATAGTTTATAACCATTGGACCAAGAGATTTAATGAATATATATTAGTAAATCTAGTAAAATGTCAGAAATAGATTCTTCAGATTTCAGACCAAAATATTTCATATCCTGAACTAACTACTATTAGATTCTTTACTTGATTGTTACCTTCAAAGTCACTTCAAGCTTATCCCAATATTTTTTTGCGGATTTGCAAGCAGGGATAGATTCGGGTAAAACTCATTTGCATCTAAAGCACAATATAACATTTGTCATTGTATAGAGCGATATAGTATTAAGGTTGAATTAAGCGTGGAATCATCTTTATCCCCATTCTTCCCAGTTAATGACTTTTGTCTTATCAACTATTTTTGTGTGGGAATAATAGGGACCTCTCTAATGATTGTCCAAAGCCTCAAATCCAAGGCTTGAATATAAATTCTATCTATCTCACAATATGTATAATGATTCAATTAAATAAAGGAGCCTAGTTGAGGAGTGGTCCTTCGGCGGAAGATCATTCCATTTGTGTTTGTCATGTCGGTACCTCTGTGGATGTTAAGCCAAATATTAGAGGTTAGGCTCTGATACCAATTGTGGCCAGATTAATAAACCCTTGAGGAGGGGGGGAAAAGGTGAATAGGGTTGTTGACAAACTTTTCTTTAATAAAAATTATACTGAAGTAAGAGTTAGAATAATTTAGAAGCCGTATAATTAAAGAATATAAAGAGCACGAAATAAAGAGAATAGGGAGAGAGATTCAAATCGGCGATTTATAGTGGTTCGGTCACTGACATACGTCCACTCCCAAGCACACCACTGAGATTTCAATCCCCTAATCCAAAAACTTCCTTAGGGTGGAGTCCAACCTTTCCGTTAAGAGCACACCAATCTTCTTCACAAGTGGAAAATCCCTTAACAACTCACAAGGGTCACACCACCTCAAGGGTCATACCAAACCTCTAGATATAATCAACATTGATCGGATTTGAGATTTCTCTCAAAAATAATAATTCTCCTTTTGGGAGAAAGGATATACAAATATACGCTTTTACAATGATATCTCTCACTTAGAAACTCTTGTATGTATCAAAACTTGAAAGGTCTCAAGAAAATTGAAGGAAAGTATGCTCTGAGTTCTAAGCTGTTTTTCTCACGTAAGTGTATGATGAAATGAAACTAAGGATTATGTATTTAATAGGCCTTAGCAAGAATATACCCGTGGAGGGAATTGAAATTTGCTAGCAATTTTCAAATTTGAAAATACATTTCAAAGTCAAAAATTGTTTTTATCCAAATTTCAAAAGTTGCAACTACATTTTCAAAGTCAAATTTATTTTAAACCAATTTTTCACAAAGTTGCAACCACATTTTCAAAGTCAGAAATTGTTGCTTCCAATGTTTTAAATTGGAATCAATTTTCAAAGTTTAGAAATTGTTGGCTAACAAATTTTTCAAACTTGGGGGGGGGAATCAAATTTTCAAAGTCAGAAATTGTTTCTAGCATATTTTTCAAATTTGGATCAAATTTTCAAAGTCAGAAAATTGTTACTAGCCAATTTTTCAAACTTGAAATCAAATTTTCAAATTAAAAATTATTACTAGCCCATTTTTCAAAATTGTAATTAATTTGTAAAGATAAGAATATTGCTAGCACATTTTAAGAACTTTAATTTTACATGCATTTTTATATGTTTTAAAATGCAATGAAGAAATTACGGCATTTTAGAGCCTCAAGAATTTAACCATACAAGAGCTTTACAAAAATACCTATAAAAGTTTTCTCTCATTTTTGAGATCTTCAGTGCTTGAAGTCTCTTGCTTTGTCAGTCCAATATCTTCGATTATTTTTGCTCCTGAAGAATGTGCTTGATATTTCTTGCAACCTCATACTTAATTAATACATTAGAGCAATAAGATAGAATTGTTATCAGCAAAATATTTGCAACATATCGGATTGACGTCATAGGGCTAACACAAAAACTGTTGCCTTCATTTGGAAATTGTGCGCTTCTATTTTATCCCCTAGCAGCTTGTCATAGCACTCTACAATTGGATCCATTTAGCTTGGTCCCGACTCGATGTTGCAAAAGGCAGAATCCTAATGAGTTTCATAGCTGAATACTGAGACTAAATCCACTACAATGATTCAACCATTTTCTCCTTAAAAAACTGATGGCAAGCCTGCTAGTGCATCTGAGTGTGAATTCAGATCTCTCCCCGCTTGCTCGATTTTTACAACTCAGAATTCCCTGAGGAGAGGCTTCGCCACTGCCAAGTATTTTGCCATTTTGCCACTTAGGCTTCAAACTTTTCGGTGACTTAATTGACCACCATTTCTGATATGCTTAAGAGTGGAGCTCGGGAACCAACAGGTTCATGGCAGATCAAAATCTTGTTATGAATGCTTTGTATTTTGCTTCATTAGTAGTCACAAAAAATTAACCAAAGGAAGTGCTCGAAGACTTCCCCCTTAGGGCTTTTAAGCCCCAATATGCTCCTACACCTAGGCTATTTTTTGCCATTGATCAATCTGAGTTGGTTTCTCGAGAACCTCAAGAGTATCCTCAACCATAGGTATTATTTTGGCCACCACTGATGTTCCTACCGAGCTTTTTTCCACTTTGTATGCAGATATTGGATAACCCAGTTCTGGACTCATAGTGCGAGGCAAGAACTTCGTAACCAAATCAGCCAAGACCTGGCCCTCAATCGCTTCCCTTTAAAGGAACTTAATGTCAAACTGTCTGAGTTCAACAGCCAATTTGGATAATCTCCCCCAATCTTCCTTCGTGAGCATGATCTTCAAAGGGAACTCGTTATATACTATTATTGGGTGAGCTTGGAAGTAGGGCATGAGTTTTTTAGAAGTAATGACCAAAGACAATACGAGCTTTTCCAACGGTAAGTATCTTGCTTGGAAATCCATAACATCTTGATAATGAAATAGATCAGACGCTACTCTGTATCTACCTTCCTCAATAATACCGAGGTAACGGCATGTTTAAAAACGATAAGGTAGACGTAAAGTAACTCTTCCTCATAAAGGGATGAGAGAAGTTGTGGCTTGGTCAAGTACTATTTGAACTATTGGAGCATGAACTCACATTCTTCTCCCCAGAAGAACTTAGTGTTTTTGCAAAGGAGTTGGCAACATGGGTTGCACTTGTTAGAAGAATTACAATGAAATGATTAAGCTCTACAGCCACTCTTATTAGCTTTTTGTACCTCTTTTGTAGTTCTCGACTATCAAGGTCTTTGATGGCCATAATCTATTTTTAGTTTGCTTTAATTCCCCATTTAGTGACTAAGTGCCCTAGAAATTTGCTTGAGCTAACTCCGAAAGCACATTTAGCCATGTTTAGTCTAAGTTTGTGCTATATTAAGATCTCGAACACCTCGACAAAGAACTTCATATGGTTGTGTTCTTCTTTGATTTTGACCACCATATTGTTGATATAGGCATCCATGGTACTCCCCATGAAATGCCCAAACATCTTGGTAATCATTCTCTAGTAAGTGTCCCCAGCATTCTTTAACCCAAAGGGCACCTTGGAAACAAAAAATGCCTCGAAAGGTGATAAAGGCAGTCTTTTCTTGATATGACTATTTCATTGATATCTGGTGGTAATCTCGATAAGCATTTAAAAAGCTCATATGAGCGTGGCCCGATGTTGAATCCACCAGCTAATCGATCTTTGGCAAAAGGAAGCAATCATTGGGACAAGATCAATTGAAACTTGTAAAATTGACACATTTTCCATGTGTCATTTTTCTTCTTTACCACTACTGTATTAGATAACTAATTCGGGTAAAGATCCAAAGTTATTGCACTTGCCTCATTTAGCTTCTCGACCTCCTCTATCATTGCACCCACATGTTCCATTACATATCTTATTCCCCGTTGCTTCAAAGGCCGAGCTTTGGGCATGATATTGAAATCGTGCATGATGAAGTTTGGATCGATCCCCGACATCTCGTATGGCGTCCATGAGAAGACTTTGATATTTTATTTCTAAAACTCGATGAGCTTGGCTCTCTCCCACTCTTTCATGTTCGAGACAATAAGAAAGTAGTGGTCCTAGCCTTTAACCTCGCTGGGAGGATTGATCTACCAGTTGCTGATGCTTTTGCGACTAGTTTTACCCGTAAGTCACCTTTTCCCCGACTTCGCTTGGCATGAAGGGCATGGTGAAGGTTCATGTTAGAATCAACTCGACTTGGTGGAACCTTACTCTTGTCCAAAGCCATGATGTGACTATCTCCCTAACTTTTTGCCTCGTCGTAATATGACAGAACTTGCTTGCCCTTCAAGCCACCTCGAGGTAAGGCCTCTCGCTTGACTGCCTTCACTTTAGATGACACTTCATCTACACTATGATATGAGAGAAAATCAATCGTAGACTAAGATGGCGGCTCACAAGCAACTCCTGATGACTTGACACTGTTGGTCAAGCTTGTAAGACAACAATAATGAGAAGAACCGTCCGAAACTATTACAGAGATGGCTTTCATACGATCAATTTAATGACCGAAAAAGAATAGACAGAATAGAGAGCAAGAGAAGGGTTCTTGGCTCTACTTTTAGAGAAAAGAGATCAAAAGAAGAGTTCTTGGCTCTGCTCTTAGAGAGAGAAAGTCAAGAGAGAGAATCAGTATTGCTTACTTGTGTGAGAAGGTTTGTTTCCTTGTATAGTGCAAGTTGGTGTGTGTGAAAACGTGTAGCCTGCCATGTCAGCGAGTAGTAAGGTGACACAATTATGCCCCTAGGGCGTGGTAGGTGGCTAGCTCATCGCATCATCAGTGTTTGAGTCTAAGCATGTGGGGTGTAGAGGGAACTTATTGTGTACATTATCTTCTGAACTTGAAGCTCGGCTTTAGGAAATTCTGCCAAGATAAGCTCTCTGACCGAGCTATCGTGCGAAGATGCATACCGAACTTGTTATGTATCGACAGTCTGGCAATGACGCTCATCCAAACTGAAGTATGATATTTTATCTTATCACAATATGGTAACACAAACGTCGAGAGGAGCTGAGACAACTTATCTTGAAATAACTTAATATGGCTAAATAATTAAAATGTCCATTTCCACGATTAACTTATCCTCCTTAATCTTATGCACAATCAAAATGACCTTCTTAAAGTAATTAATAAGAGTAGATATTTTTCCTTCTAAAACCTTCAACTACATAAGAGCTCTCCAACATTTTCTATTTGAATTGTTATTGCATAATTTGGCATGAAATTATATATATATATATATATATATATAACTACAGCCAAAGTTTTGTTAAATTTGGCACAAAGTTTGAATATAAAACTCGGTAAGATTTTTTTTATCTCTATTCCTCTCATCATGGGCTTTTAACTACTGCATTTTGACTTGAATTTTTTTTTTTGCAAAAAATAATAGGAAAAAAATAGCATTTTGATTTAATTTTTTTATAAAGAATAATAGAAAAATAATATCATATTTGCACCATTATTATTAAAACATTACAATTGAAGGTGAATTATCTAGTTCTCCTACGTCATCTGTATTAGAGATGCACTAAAAAATAAAAAAGAAATTGAAGATGAGACGGCAGTTAATACTTATTGAAGGATTGAGGTGAAAAAGTGTTGGCGAGTTAACAAGGGCAAGGTGAACGTCGAAGCAAGGGCAGCGTTCGACAGTAGAAGCAAGAAGAGTGCAAATGTATGAGGGGACCCCTTATTTATAAAAAGCACCAAGGGCTTAGATCTATCTGCCCCAATGGCTAGGATCACATGGCATTTCGAATTTCAAGGTCAAACCGTCATTCCCGGCCAAAATGTTATTCTGCCATTAATGCTTTCGTCCGTGTGTCCAACTAAGGAGGCTTTCCTCCTTTACATACTTACGTCATGCCTACGTCATAAAAAAAGCTGCTTGATTTACTACTCGAAGATCCAAAGTATTTTACCTCGGCATCTAGAGTTAGGGTTGTGCAAATATCCGATCTACCCGCCAATCTGATCGACCTGAACCAACCCCAACTGAACCCGACCAAACCCGTTCACTC
>CM018893.1:12073551-12076051 GCA_009663005.1 Actinidia chinensis
GGAGCAGGGGCAGCCCTAGACCACGCTGGGCTGTCCTCAGGCATGCCGAGTTCTCTTAGGAAAGACAACCATCCTTCCAAAAAGGACTCAAAGCAGACCTCGACAACCTTCCTACTTTAACTGTCCCTTGCCCGATTGACCCCCCGAGTTAAGACTTGCTCGTACACGAGGCCACATGCCGCCGCCTGAAGTTGGACGAGAGGAGCCTCCATAATAGCAGCCTTGCCTTGAGCTTGGGGTATAGCTGCGTAGCTGGCATGCCGGGCTTGCTCGGTAGCAGCCAAGTCAGTCTTTAGCTGGTCAACCTTGGCAAGCGCGAGTTTTATCTTCTTCAGCTCAGACTCCAAACTGCCCATTTGCTTTTGGTCCTCTTTAGTTGGGCTGAGTCCTCCGATATATGGTCCGAGACTGCCATCGCTCTTTGGAGGCTCTCCATAAATCAGAAGTACAGGAAAAAACTAAGCGCAAGATACACAACACCAAAAGTATCAATCATAATTTTTGCTTGAACATGTTGCATCACCAACAGGCTTCTCACTATATCCAAGGTGTCCTTAGAGAGGGCAACAATGTCGTTCGGCAACACGATAGCATGCGCAAGTGCCACGCTGGTGTCATGATCCCAGGCAGAGTTAGCTATCGCCACTTGCCTACCGAGCTCGTAGGTAGAGAACTTGGGCTTCTAAAGCTCAGCAGCTGCAGTCGAGCTTGCCTCCCTTGATATCTGTCGAGGTTTTTGGGTAGGCCCGCCGAGAGTTCTTTCCCTTTGTGCTTGCTCGAAGGTAAGGGCTCGGATGGACTCGGACTGACTCCCACCATTGCAGCAGTTGACTCTACAATTGGACCAATGGTATGTCGGGGGGTAGGAAGACCTGCCATGGTGGAAGGATCAGCAGCCAAAGTGGTTTTCTTAAAGCTTCTGAACCTCATGACTTCAATCTCACTTAAGCTCGATCCAAAAATTTTAACCCCTCTTACTACTTATAAGGGAGCACGGGCAGCATTGTTTGAGGACTCGATATCCAAACTTGAGATAGAAATTGGCAGGGCTGAGTGCTCTAGCTCAACAGTAGAGACTACTCGACCCTGCCTCTTGTTCAAAACAAGCTGATCAACAACCTCGTTGCTTTCTTCCTCCTCGATGCCAACAGAATCTAGGGAGGTGTAGCTGGATGAACTCAAAGCAGAGCCCTTACTAGAACCGTGCACTTGCACTAGGGGGCAATGACTACGGCGAAGGCTTTAGGTCTCTCTGGGAAAAAGGCCTCGTACCATAGAGCTTATGCTTTGACGATATTCGTAGTCCTGTGCGGGATCTTCTGCCAATAGTGCGGCTCATAAGCGAGGATCTCGTCTACATTCCTGGACTCTCACCTGCTGTTGGCAGCTCGGATGGCCTCCTTGCACTCGTCGGAACGGCGTTTGAACCTATCGTTGAAATCTGCATAAGCAACAAGAATAAGTGTCAGCACTGATGTAAAGCAAATTCACAAAGCGTGAAGAACACAGGCTTAATGAAAGGGACACTTATTGTCAACCAATCGTCTGTTGTACCTCGGAAATGACCAAAGGCCGTTATCCCCCAGTTAGAATTCCTAATAACCAAAGGCCTAAACAAACTCATCAAAGAACAAGTCCTTGTCCGAGTTGCCCGTGACCAATCTCATTTGAGGCTAGTCTGGCCTCCTCAAGCGTAAATAATGGTTACCCTTATAGAGAGGGTTTCCCGACTCCTTCTTTAGCCGAACCACGGTGTATACATGTAGCAAATCCTCCACACTGAAGGGCTTGTCTAATATCTGCATCAACGTATCCACTGTGAGCACGGTATGAATGAAGTTGCCAGAAACTTGCATGAAGGTGAGATGATAACACCCCATCACCTCTTTCAGTAAAGGGCTGATTGGGAATCAAAATCCGACATGGTAGATTAGCCAAATATGAACTAGGATGCGGTCTGGATTGTTTGCCACTACGCAGGGAACATCATTTGGCCCAGGACACTCAATTGTAACATTCGCAAGAATGCCATGTTTAGACCTAAATTTCTTCATGGCCCTATAGTCATGGATTAGCAGCTGAGCTCGGTTCAATTCCATGTTCTAGAAACAGAAGCAAGTTGGTTAGAATGAGCTTAGCCATCTAGTTGCGACAAGCTATGGGGGCAGATTTAGAAGAGCTCGCTAAGAGTACTGACTTTTGCCCAAACATGCCTACCTGTTGCTGAGGGTCAGTTGCCAGACCCTTTTATCGCCTCAGAACTGTCTCGACAATAGAAGGGGTCTAGGGGACAAAACCCTTAGATCACGGGTCCCATAGGACAACCTGAACCCGTCTCATCGGGGGAAATGGGTCAAGTCAAAACCAACTCAAAAAGATGCAAAATCCCAACGAAACAGAACAGCATAAACAAGATTCAGACACGCCCGCAGCCTAACCACATTTGGACACGTTATTTGCACGATAGAGTACCATCTGACAGCCTCCATGCCCAAATGGA
>CM018893.1:12128551-12136051 GCA_009663005.1 Actinidia chinensis
GAAGTCTGGGACGTTTTTCAGTACCCATGCTGTTGAACTCAAATTTGTATCGCCGAGTAATTTGTCTCCCTAGTTCTAGGGCATCGGGACGGTGGCGATAATCTTCCGAGCGGAGAAGTTCCGAGCTCCTCGAGCGACGTGGGGTGAGTCCCCCAAAAATTCCCATGAACAAACTCGAAGAAAGCCCTTCCGAGACATTCAATTGAGTGTCTAGGATCCATCAGAACAACATGAGGAGGTGGTACCTCACAATCCCGATCTGACCCTTTTAATGGTGGTAAGGGGGAGGGAAAGGTTCTGGATCCTATACTAATCGTTTTTTCGAAGCTCCCGAGAGCGAATGCAGAGTAAGAATCTTCGGATTCGAGCCTACTCGTCGAGCTGAATCGGAATGTATTGTCCTCTTTTTTTTTCTAGTCGATGATACTTTTCTTATCTGATTCGTATGTATGTGTTGTGAGCTATGTCGAAGAGTGTTAGTTTTAAGAAGATGGCAAGAAGCTCAGGAAGGGCGGCGGGGGGTGCGAGCTCGGGGAATCCGTCCGACAAAGGGAGTCGTAATTGGCGAGAAGAAGCGGGCCAAGGAGAGCAATCACCAGCTATCGCCCAGGCAAAAAGGGGAAAGGCCGATGACGGCTCGAAGGGCAAAAGGAGAGTTGAAATCGGGCCTAAGGGAAGAAGAAGGCGACCTCGTCAGGCAAGGCCCCGACCACTCCAGCCACCGCATCTCCTGTCCTGGGGAAGGTTCCCGGCTAATCTAGGCACTGTCCGGGACCACGACTTTTATATTGGGAGCCCGGTCAGTTGGATGAGGAAGAAGGTTAGATGAGAAGTTGCTCGGGGGGTTGGTGATTCCCCCACCCGACAGGAGAGGTGGAGAAGCTCACATAATCAACGGGACCGAAGCTCTTCCACGTGATCGATCAGGTACATTTTGGGAACCTTTTCAATTTTTCTATGGGGACTTCATTTGCTCTGAGTGTTAAAAAAATATCTCCTTTCTTATAGCAGGCGTGGTGCTCGGTTCGTCTGGGGCCGCCGTAGGTAGGGAGGCTAGGAGCAGGCATCTCTTCAAGAGGGGCGAGCTGCTTCCATGGGAAAATGAGATTGCTCGACTTCATTTTGTTTAAGGTTGCTGCCGAATGGAAAAACAATTGGCGAGTCCCGTGCTCTTGAGCAGCAGTGGGCCAAAAATGAGCTTGCCAGACGAATGCAGTCGAGATTCGCTTGTCCGACAAATTCGAGAGGTCGGGAGTGTGGTGAAAAACGAGATGAGGGAAGCTTTGAATAAAGCCAGGAATTGAAATGGAGGGTTTACATAGTCTAGTCGGAGTTCATGGTGGCAGTAGTTGAAGATTCCGCCTCCAAATACTTTTGGCGAGGGGTTTAACTCTGCAAGGGCAACTGTCGACATCATCCCGACCTGTGTTGAAGGCCTGTGGTCGATCAGATTTGTGGTTTTGAGCAAGACGAGGCGATGAGGAGAATGAAAAGGAGGAAATGGGCGAGGAATGAGGGGGGGTAATTAAAGATAATGCCCCGCGGTGTAATTTTTTTTTTTTTTTGAGATGATAATTTTATTCATTTGAATGAAAAAAATCTGGCCTCCCGTTTTTTGTTATATGTTGTGTTAATGGTGATCATGAGTCTGGGGTGAATGTGAAATCTCAATAACTGAAAAAATATGGTGACTTCAATAATGGCGATCAAGATTTCCTGTCTTTTTTATTTGAATTGCAATCTCAATATTGCGACTCAATAGCGACGATCAAGATGTAATTTCCGAATGGATTGACGACCTTAATATTAGCGACAATCAATAATGGCGATCAAGATGTCATTCCGTAATGGATATATAGCGATCTTGATGTGGTGACATCAACCTTTTGTAATAAACGACGAGATATAAATCTAGGCGATCGAACAATTTCCAATTTATTAAAATCCAAGTAATAAAATTATTGGGGAGTGGAGCGTTTCATGGTGTCATTTTATTGATAGTATTTCTTCAAATGCTCGGCTTCTAGGGATTTGGTTAAAAGTGCTTCCGTTTGAGGTCTTCTAACCAGTGTAAGTCCCGATCTGTAGACCTTGACGACTTTGTAGGACCTTCCAACTTGGGCCGAGCTTCCCCGCATTTGGTTCTTTAGTTGACGGGTTACCCTCCGCCAAGACCAGGTCGCCAGGAAGGAACGATCGGGTTTGGACCCTTTGATTGTAGTATTGCCAGCTACTTGGCATTTGTAAGATGCTTGGCGTGTTCAGCCTTTTTCTATTTTCTCCTCGAGGAGATCCAGGTTGAGTTTGAGCTCGGCCTCATTGATGCTTTGTCGAAATTGAAATCCTGAAGCTCGGCACACCTATTTCGACCGGTATGACCGATTTAGTACCGAAGACCATGGGTATGTAGTTTTCGCCCGTAAGAATCTAGCTAGTAGGATGATAAGCCCAAATTATGCGGCAGTTTTCCCCGCCAATTCTCTTTCAACCTCTCTAACCTCCCTTCAAATTCCTGAGGATGTACGAGTTACTTCACTTGCCATTACCTGGGATGCCGGGCGAGGAAAATGATGGGAGTGGCAATGACCCGAGCAGAATAATGTAAACTTGTCGTTGTCGCACTGCTTGCTTGTCCAATATGATAACCTTAGTGATTCCGAATCCTTCAAACAAGGTGCTTCCATACGAAATCTCGGGTATTCTTCTCTGTATTTGGGTCGAGAGTTTGAGCTTCTATCCATTTAGTAAATTATCCCTATGTCTGCCGATCAAATTTTCTTGAAGGGACTCGTGGTAGGAGCCCAATAATGTCTACTCCCCACTGGGCGAATGGCCAAGGGCTTGACATCGGTACCATCTTAGTGTGGGGGATACGCTGACGGGGGCAAACCTTTGACACTTGTTGCATCTCCTATATACTTCTCCGCCTCTCGTTCTATGGTCGCCAAATATCCCTTGGCGGATAGTTTTTCTCGCCAATTGAAGCTTGCTTCGGAGTGATTCCCGCAATGCCTTTGTGTATTTCTTATAACACGTATTTGCTTCTTTCTGGTCGAGACATTTAACAGTGGTCCATAAAAGACCTTTTGTAGAGTCTTCCTTTGAAATGCAAAATCGTGCGGATCTATACTGGAGACGACGGCTTTGGGCTTATCTTTTGATGGACCCTCTCTGGGATATCTCAATAATCTCGTCCATCCACGTCAGACTTTTTCTTCTGTTGGAGGTTTGATTGGCGACCCCATGCTTGGCTAGCTGAAATTCCATAAGGTATTTACCTGTTTGAAATAAACTCAAACTTGATGCCAGATTAGCTAAGGCGTCTGCCCTTTTATTACTTCTCGGGAAATTTGGTGGATTTTAACTACTTGATCTTTTCGGAGTGGCATCCTTACCTCGCCCAATAAGCCATCATTCTCGCTCCTTTGCGAGGTAGTCCCCTTGGACTGGTTTAACCACCAGTTGTGAGTCACTGAAGATTTCCAAAGATGTGCCCCTAACTCTACTGCTATTCGTAGTCGGCGAGGAGACTTCGTACTCGGCTTCATTGTTTATTGGCTTTAAATTCTATTCTTATGGCTACTCCATTTGCTCGCCTGATAAGTTTGTATAACGATATGCAGCCACAGCCGTTTGGTTGAAGAGCCATCGACGAATAATACCCAGTGGCGAGGTCTTTTTTCGGAGATTTGTTGGTTAGATTTCTATTTCGGGAGGAGCTGTTTCTGGTTGTGGAGTGTCTTCATGGGTAGATCGACAAATGAATCAGCCAGGGCCTGGCTTTTATTGCTATCCCTCGGCTTGTACTCAAGGTGGAACTCCACTTAGCTCGATGGACCATTTACGGATTTGTCGACCTGATGGGCCTAGTCCGTCAATACTATGATGGGATGGGCCTTGAAAGTAATGACGAAGTTTTCTGCGGCATCATTAGAGCATAGGCAGCTTTTTCGTCCTCGGATTCTGGCCTCTACACCCATTAAGACTTGCCTAACGTAATATATTGGTCTTGGACCTGATCTTCTTTCGATGAGCACAGCACTCACTACGTAGACAGAGATGGAGATAATAACATAAAGATCTTCACCCTGGGTGGGGACTGTGAGGAAATGCGGAGACCCAAATACTCCTTTCACTGTTGGAATTCTTGCAGATTCCTCGTTCCATGGCAAGGTCTGGCTTTTCTCAGGATTCTAAAAGAAAGGGAGGCCACTTTGTCCGCAGATTTGAAACAAATCTGTTGAGGGCGGCTACTCGCCCAGTCACTGCTGTATTTCTCAAATATTTCTGGCGACTCATCGCGGTTAAGGCTTGGATCTGATCCGGGGTTACCCGATTCCCACGCTTGGTGACCAGAAATTCTAAAATTGCCCGACTACACTCCAAAGATGCATTTGGAGGGATTCAACATCCATCCGATGGCGACGCAGGATGGCTAAATGGCTTCTTAAAGATGGGCGATATGGTCGGATGATCGGAGACTTTTGACCAGCATATCGGCTATGGTACACTTCCATGGTCTTCCTAATTTGTTCCTTGAACCATCTTATTGATACCCTTTGATACGTCTCCCCAGCGTTTTTCAATCCGAATGGCATGACTTGGTAACATATAGCCCCCCTCTGTGATAAAAGAAGTTTTCTCAATGTCAGGAAGGTACATTTTGATCTGGTGATATCCCGAGAAGGCGTCCATAAACTCAGGAGCCGTACTTAGGGTGGCGTCGACTATTCGGCGATTTGGGCAAAGAAAACTGTCCTTTTGGCAAGCCTTGTTGAGGTCGGTGAACTCGACTGCATACTCTCCACTTTTCTCTTTTTGGAGGCGACTACACATTGGCGAGCCAGTTCCTGATAGGGCTTCACTGGACGACGTTAGCTCTGATGAGCTTATTGTACTTCGTCTTCAATGTACTATTCAGGCATTCAGGGGCGAACTCTTTCGCTTTTTGGTCAAACTGAGAAGTGTTTCGGGTTTGTGAACAGCTTATGCATGGCGATTTCAGGATCAATGCCAGGAACGTCTCCGCTGTGAACCAGCGAAAATATGTTAGAGTTTCCTTTCAAAAGTTTTATTAAGGCGAAACGAAACTCATCGTAGTTTCTTTGCCGATCATGATATGGCGATCAGATATTCTAGAATGTATGAAGATAGGGCGATTTCTTCAAGAGGCTTTGTTTTATTGGTTTCTCTTGTGGTCTGCCAGGGTAAGTTGTTCCACCTCATCTCTCAGTACCTCTGTGTCGTCGCCCATGTTCCTGTAATTGCTTATTGGGTGGGTGGAATTGAAGAGGTCTGACCTTAATGGCTGAATGACGCATGTCCGTGGCCACTATTCTGATCGCCCTTATTTCGCCTCATCCTTGTTGGGGTGGGAAACTTATATCTTCAGGTGATAGGTCGAGGTGATCGCCTTGATTCCCCTAAAGTTGGGCGCCCCAAGATGGCATTATAAGGCGAAGGGCAATCTACCCAATAAAATCCTGCCATAACGGTGGTCTGGTGGGGGGGGTCAATTCCGTAGAGTTAAGTCGGTACTTGATCCATCCCAAGGGTGCGTCGTATTTCCTCCGCATCCGATCAGGGGGTATGATAAAGTGTGAAAAACAACTTGTCAGCCAATTTTCATGTCTTCGAATGGCCGAGATAAACAAGAGTCCGCCGAGCTCCCATTGTCGATTAAAATCCTTTGGATATGAAAATTGGCGATGACGGCCAGACAACCAAGGCATCATCGTAGGTAGGTGTAATCCTCTCAATCCATCATTGCTAAAGGTGATGGGTGTTTGGTCGGCAACACTATGGCGAGGAGAGAGTGTAAATCTCTTCTTCGGCCGGTCTAAGGGCACTTCTGGCATGCCCTTTCCTGGATGAGTCGAATAACCGCCCAATCCGAAACCTCCGTGGATCATTTGTATATCGCCCGCAGTGGTCTATTATCACCGAACCTTCTTTCTGGGGGAGCGGGGCGGTGGGCGAGTAGCGACGTATTCCTCGATAACCCCGTTTAATGAGATCGGCATTGTTCTTTTCAGCCTGAAAACAGTCCTCAGTATTGTGTCTAGGTCCAGGTGGAATTCAAATATTTGTTTATGTTTCTCGTATGGGGGTCAGTCTTGATCTCCGGGCCATTTGACGAATTCTTCGTGGCTTAATTTCTGAGAGTACTTGGGCAACAGGGGCGTTGATGCGGTTAAAATAAAAACTCGGGCGCGAGGTGGAGTATGAGGAAGCCTATCGCTAGATCGTTTAGGATCTCGGTCAGGTTCTTGTACCTCGTTTCCTCCCTCTAATCAGCCCGCCTCGTGTCGGCCTTTCCTCGTATGATCATCTTTTCCTCATCGCCTTGTTGGCCTCGGCAAACTCCTCTACGGCGATATACTTGTCGGCTTTGCTCTGGAGGGCGGATAAAGTTTTAGGAACGTTTTTAGAAAGGGAGCGAACAGCGGACCAGGTCGGAGTCCTAATCATGCCATGATTATCACTTTGTCGTTGGGCTCTCAACTTCCAACAGCCTAATTGAACCGTTCACGAAATTTCAAGCTCTCGATTTCTTTTTGGTGACCGGTGAACAGGTGAGGAAAGCATTCTTTGTCGATTTACAGCTCATGAAATTAGCGACAAAGAATGACTTGAGATCGCCAAGAGTCTATTGTTCCAGGCGACCAATTTCGAAACACGACCGACCGGTCTTTCAAAGTGGCGGAGAACGCTTTGCACATGACATTCATCCGAGCAAACCCTGGAGCGACAATAGGCTTTGTAACGAGTCCGGTGGTCAGTGGATCTGTCTTTCCTTCATAAATGCCGAGCGGGTAGGTAGCTTGACTTCGAAGAGATCCGAGCTCTCAAAATCCTTTCGTGAATGCGGATCCGTTTGTCTAATCAAAGTGGCCCACAGTATTGGGCTTTGTTCCAGTGTGAATGGCGTCGAGCCGTGCGTCAAATCTCGAATCTTCTGCGAGGTGAACTGTTCGTGCCTCGATTGATCGGCCTCTGTGAGGACTATTCCCCTTCTTACCCTGGCTCGAGTGTGACTAGATTCTGAAGAGGAACTCTTTTCGCGTAATGACGACTCGGTGTTCGGTGCCTACCCCTCACCGTTCGGTACTGATGGTGGGGGGGGCTCTGGGAACGATCTCTCGAACGGATAGAGTGGCGAGATCGATCGATATTAGGGCGGTGGTGCTGCCGGAAGTGGGGGATTCGGCACGGTGAGGAGTTGCATTAGGCGGCCATTATCTCGTTCATGATCCTTATTTGATCAGGCCAGTGTGTATTTCGCGGTGGAGGCTTTTCAGATCTTGAACTGGATGGATTGGCCATAGGATGGGATCTGTGACCAGGGGGCTACTGGCACTTGGTCAGGGTAAGTTGCGGATGCGCAGGTGCATAGAAGATTATAGAATTGTCGTTCCCACAGACGGCGCCAAAACTGTTGTGGTAAAAAACTGGGGAGAGCAACAAAACAGTCATAGTGCTCCGGTCTTCCTCGGTAAT
>CM018893.1:12153551-12156051 GCA_009663005.1 Actinidia chinensis
GTGACATGCCTTAATAATGAAAAAAGCATAACGAGTTACCTTCATACTCATCCCACACACTTTTGAACCACTTCGACCTTTTTGTCTCGTGTGGTCCCCAACGAACGACACTAAGTTGTAAAATGTAGAATACTTATTGTACGTTTGTCCCAAGACTTTACTTTGACCAACTGTGAGGGTTCGACATTAAGTGGCCTTTCCGGGCCAACCTTTCAACGTTTCTCCACCGAGGAGAAGAAACAAGTTTGAACCATTCTCGGAACTCCACATTGTCCGAAGAAGTCATCCAGCATCACTTTGATCAGAGCATCTTCCTCTACTTTCCTCTAAATTCCTACGAGCTCCTGGATATTTTTAGTAGACACATTGGCTTCTTCAAGCCTTGTTGGGTATTCCATATCTGAAAATGAAAAACTAATTTGGCCAAGAAATGTGACAAAAATATCAATCAAGTAGTACAAAGCATAAATAAGTTACTGATTACAATTTGTTTACATAACAGTGTTCAACAATAAACACCCAACATCTAATCTAGAAATGAAAACATTATTAAAGGACACAGTTCAAACCCCAAAATAATACAAATACGAACTTCGCACTCATGGAGGATTATAAACCTCTTGTCCCCCCACCATTTGATAGCCAAGGTCTATACATAGTAGTAGCCAAAGCAGATCCCTCTCACGCGTCCATTCATTGGAAGCCTCTAGAGCCTTATTGTAGTAACACGAATTCATCATCTACTTCGAGATATGTGGAGATTTTCTCTGTTCCCATCTCGTGTACTCAAACTCAACGGGATCGTTGTGGCATCTCTCGTCGCGATGAGGTTGAAGAGAAGGGCAGTAACATGCTATACACAATAAGAATGAGTCCGTGATGGGGTAGTAAGAGGGAAACCTCAATATTGCAAAGTGCAATTTTCAAGACCCCGAAGCATCTCTCAATTAACATTCCTAGCAGCGCGTAGTGCTTCATGTTGAAGTACTCCTCTTGTAGTTGGCATGTGACCTTGACTCCATATGTTAAAGTATACCATTACCACGATACAGTGCTAGGAAAACACTCCCATTTGTGTATCCACCACCACAACAAAATAGTAAGTCCTATAACACAAGGGAAGTTACAGCATTCAAAAAACAATTAGGAGAAGGGTTCCTAAATATAATGGAATTTAAAGGCATCATGTAATTTAAGAATTGGGAGGTACCACGGGGGACTTTCAAACCCAGTGGGTACTTGAGATGGCATCTTTGAGGATTCTAGACGTAGTGGCGACCCTTCCCAACCAAACAAGGACAAAGACAAATTGCTTACGGTCTTGCGTTGTGCAAAACACCTAAGCACATTTTGTGGCAAGGTCACCCTCCTGGACCTATCCGGGTGCCTGTCCGCTGAGGAGGGGTTGTTAACCGGCATGAAGGTCCCGTTAGAGCACCAAGACAATTATTACAAAACTTTTAGTTTGGGTTATTGCAAGTAAGTACATTTGGGTGAAGGATTAAGAAAACCAATAGAATAATAAGAGAAAATTTGAAGGTAGTGTTACCTGAATAACCACACTCCATCTTTGGTAATGATAGTCTGTAGGTACAAGCTCGGGACTTACTAGAAGCTCTTATAGACAGTCGCAGCATAGCTTTGTGAGTACGGCTATGCAAACGTGATGGCTGGATCATTTCAATAGATCTCCAAAAGGCAAACTTGGTTCGCCTTTGATTGTATGGTGCCCAAGGACCACAAGAAAAATGCTCACTCCTCCTCAACCACATACAACCCGAGAGTCCACTAACCCAGCACTTCGAGCTAAGGCAGCATAATCTCATAAGAATGAAACTGGTTAAACCTCAACTGCTACGTGGCAGAATCCTCCTCATACCATTTATAGCTTATTCACGGCATTTAATTGGGTCTGGTAATAATTCAGGAGCTGGGCAAATGAGGGATGGGGTATCGTGCGTAGATAGGATAAAACAAGTAGAGAGCGAAAGACGAGGAAATCAATTGCAGTCTGAATGAAACGTGGTCAATGCAAGGACTGCCGACTGTGCCTCTCTCTTCTCTTCTCGGTAATTGTTTCATTGTTAGTATTGCATCCTAAAAGGCATATTTTAACATCTGTTGCCTGATTGGAAAGGCAGGATTAAATCGAAGTCAAACCTGTGTTAAAATAGAGCCTAGTGATAGGGGTTTTGTTCATTTGTATTGTTCCATGCATTGTTTTCAGACTGATTTGGGACTCGATTTTATCATGTTCTTTTTGTTTGTTGTTTTCTGCCTGGTTGTGTTTATGTAGTGTCCCTTTGGCGCTTCCTAGAATAATACAATTCACTTTTGTCACTGATAAAAAATAAATTCTCAGATACAAACTTTAACAGAAAAAATTATCAGTATAGGTTTGCAGGAAGTTATTGATCAAAGTGTTTTTCTAATGATCGTCCACGCCACATGTAACACGATAACTAAAGTGGACAGTTTTTTGGAAAACAAAAAAGGACTA